>VDFB02184997.1:0-22700 GCA_007258455.2 Sequoia sempervirens | reverse complement strand
GGCACCTAAAGGTTTTCTTTGGTATATCCTCCTCCCTTAATCTGATTTGGTGATAACCCAATCTTAGGTCAATTTAAAAGAAGTAGACTACTTTGTGTAGTTCATCAATAAGCTCATCAACTCAGGGAATGGGGTATCTATTCTCTATTGTTTTTAAATTTAATGTCCTATAATCGATGCACATCCTCATTGTGCCATATTTCTTCTTTGCAAGTGCAACAGATGAGGCAAAGGGGCTAGAACATGGTTGGATATGCCCCATCTCTAACAATTCCTTTATGGTCTTTTCAATTTCTTCCTTATATTTGTGAGGGTGGGGATAGGGGGTAGTGACAACTGGTTTTGATCCTTCTTCTAGTTCAATGGAGTGTTCAAAGCCTCTTTTAGGAGGAAGATCAAGAGTGATGTCACTTAAGACTTTTTATGCCTTTTTATTAATGGTTGTATGTCTACATGGATTGATTTCCCTTTGGGAGTAGTTTTATCTAGGATCAAACATTAAGCCACCCATTCTACTTGGTCATGCCTAAGGATTTTTTCCATCTTCTAGAATAAACTACCCTTTGGGGACCCATCAGATAGACGTTGTAGTAAAACCCTTTCCCTATTATGTTCAAAACATATTTCTAATTTTTGGATGTTTAGGTTGACATACCCTAATGATTTTAGCCAAGGGGTGCCCAAAAATATATTAGTATCCCCTAGTTTTACAACATATAATTTTTATTTGATTTGATGTTTTTTATAGTGATGTTAAGTTGGGAGATCTTCTTTGTGCATGGTGTGGTGAATCCATCTACTAGAGCCACCTTAAATCCTTTAAAGTCTTAACATAGAATAGTTGATGGTTATCTAATGAAACTTGAGAGCCTTAGAGAGAGAGAGAAAGAGAATTAACCTAAACAACAACCACAACCAAGACCACACAACGAAGATGACCACACCAATACTTGAATGGTTGCTAAGTTGCAAAGTCCCCAACTCGACACATTGATGCTAATCATAGTCTACACAAGTAATTTTTGTCTTTTCTTGATATTGATATACAACCTTGTATTATTTGACGTTAGTGGCTCACAACAAGTTTCCTCTTTCTACCTAAAAAACATATGTGATCATTTCCATGATGCTGAAAATAGGTGTGGCGAAACTCCAAGTTCTCAAGTGTGGCTGATATAAAAACATGATGGGAAATGCCTTAAAAACTTTTGGTTCACACAAAGAAAGACTAGCTTTTGTTTTCCTCAAGAATTTCAATGTTATTAAACAACAAACACTTCAGATTCATATTCTAAGAAGCATATGTATGGCATTCATTGTATTATCACCATCTACTTCATAGAGTTATGTGTTTGGTAGTACTAATTGGGCGTTGGCCTTGGTTAACTGTTCATTTTCTCAAGCCAAGTGCTTTAATGGTACAAACATTCAAGGAGAACAAACAAAAATTTGGCTTCTTATGCTAGGTTTGGATTAGTTCAACTCTATAATTTTCTTACGACACATTGCACCAAAATTGTCTTCTTGATTGAACTTTTTCTTGAACTTCCCTAACTTATTATCCATTTCAGAAAGAGTACATAGGAATTTGTATATTCTTGCTCTTGAAGCAACTTTGAATGCATTCCACTCAATTATCACCACACCTTGGCTAACTTTTCTTTCCTCATTTCGATTGAATGAGTTAAAAAAGGAGTTAGCCAAAGTTTGGTGAACATTGATTCAAAATGCATTAAAATTTGTGCTTCAAGAGGAAGATTATGCAAACTACTTTTGTACTCTCTTTGACAAGGATAATAGTGTTAGGCAAGTTCTTGAAAAGAATTTGATGCACAAGAAAACTTTGGTGCAATGTGTAACAGGAAAATTAGTAATAACTTTGCATACAAATACCATCAATATTTGATACTGCAAATAACAACCCTTCTAGTTTTGCTTTGTCATAACGACAGATGACTCCAATACTATCTTCTGAATAATTATTGGATTCTACTTTGCATTCTTCAAATATGCATTATCATGTTTATGATATGGATACTTGCATTGGACAACTTTTATTTCAGCCAAAACATTTTTTAGTATTAAACCATATTGCATATACTATCAATTTCAAAAGTATAGTAAAAAAAAATTTAACACAAAAATGCGTATGCCAAAAACAGACCTCTCCAACCCTACACACTCAAAATAGTGTTACAATAGACTTATAGTGTTGTCTACATTTATTATCAATTTTTTATGTATATTAAATAAATTAAAATAGTACTTTGTACTAAAATAAATACAATATTTTTATATCTTGTATTGACTAAAACTCAGAAGTTGGCGGCGCCTGTTCACATGCTTGGTATTCTAAAAAAATTGGTAATTACGTATTTCGGTATGAGTTAATATTATTTAGTACCTGCTTTGTTTGAATTCCTGATTTTTCTTTCCTTAGTTAAGGAAGAACATTTTTTATTCATTATACATTGCTTAAAAGTGCAATTCTAAGATTTTGGTTTGATAAATATTTGTTATCACACCACCTCTGACTATGTCTAACAAGTGGCTAAAAATGAGATATTCTGACTATATGCTTTCTGCTGGTGAAATGGTTGTGCCTAGAAAGTCAGAGAACAAAGATTAGAGATTGAATTTGAGGCCACTGAAATTGAGGTCAGCCATATGGTAGGTCTTTTTGGTTGACCATAGGTTGCTTCTCTCATGATCTATAATAGTCCATAAAACTCAAAGTTTTAAGCTTGAATTGTTATAAAATTTTAATAAAATGAGCATTGTTGTTAGTTTGAAGATTGTTCATGTCCCCCATCAAGATTCAAAAATTTTACCGTAGCAATTGTCTATACAATCAATGACAGTGAAACCGGTTCTTATTTTTACAATTTTCTAGCAGCCATTAAATGGTATGGTTTTTTATTTTCTTGGATTGCAAATGTTTAAGTTTAGTGTTATACGTAGTGTTATCATGACCTGTGACATGCTTTAGATGTCATCACACTGTTTGAACTAGAGTTAGAAGGGTTCTGAGGAAAGAAAATCACTAGCTACAAATTGACAATAATTGATTCATACAAAGAATTGTCAAGGAAGAAACTATAGTCAATAAAACAAAATTAGAAGATACCTATATAAGCAGTCAGCTATTATACATAAAAAAAGGATGTTGATAGTAACATTGTTTAGATTTAACATATTAGAAAATGTAGAACCAAGAGACAGGAGCATTTTTATTGTGGCTAAATTTTTTGAAGAGAAACAAAAATTGGGTTGTTTGAAGCATGTTACAAATTCTTGATAATCACATTCATTTTGTCTTATACATTTTTTTTAAATATCAATACCCTCTTGATGTTTTCCTCAAGAACCTTGTTACTAAGAACAGATTGGGATTTTTAGCTTTGAGCATGGGTAAATTTAGAATCCTCTTGGAAGATGGAAAGAAGATTTTGATATACTATTAGTTTTTTCGAGTGCTATGAGTTCCAAGACTATGCAGGTTATTGTACATCTTTTTACTTCAATTTGGGCTAAGGAGATCCCTTTATGACAAAATTCTAGTGCTTATGAGAAATAACTAGTACCAATTTCTTTTTTTAGAGCTAGTGGAATGACCAATAATTTTCTTACATTTACTTTTCATATCAACGCCTTGTATAGAATAGAGGATGGGATCTAAGTTGCACGTTGATAATCCTTTACATATTAACATATTATCATGTATGAAATAGTTATCATGTTAGAAGCTAATGACTAATTGAAATTTGGGTTGTCTTGCAACGGTCTTTACACCTGCCACAAGCCCTTCTTTAGTCTCTCGAACATCTTCCTTAACTAGGATAAGATTGAGGGAGAGGAAGTGGAAATTTCCTTTTTTGGATGGATGAGTCACTTATAGAGACATCCAAAATTTGTTATCTCTTCCTTTTCCATCCAACTGTTCAATAGAAATCTATCCATTCAAAGCATCTAAACTTTTAGAAAAGGGAAAATAAATTGTGCAAAGGATGGCAACTTTGGGATTTGATTCATTTTTGTTGAGAACCTGGAGTTGTTAGTTGGAGAACATGTTTTCAATGGATTTGCAGGCAATTTGTGAATGTGAAGCTTGGATTTAGTATGCCAGGACTTCAGTTATAGTGATATATGACATTTATCCACTTATATTTAATGGGAGTTAGTAATTGAGGAGCTTCAATCTCACTGTTGTTGGAGTTTCCACTCATTTGACAATTTCTTCATAGTGAAATTTGTCTTTAAGTCATTGTCATGCTTGCATTCTTTGGTGTTTTTTTAGTTTTTCCATGTTTTCACACATTCCACTTGATGTTTTAACAAAACAAATATGAAAAATTCAAGTATATTTTCATAAATTATAGTCATAAAAAAGATTGTTAGTCTGCTAGTAAATTCAACTCCATAGTTGAAGAGTTATTTTGTGGAATATCTTACAAAGAGCGTTGCAACAAACAAATCCAAAGTGCTTAGACTTAAATTGCCCCTTGGATAGGCCTACTAAGTACCAATTAGAACTTTCCACGCCATTCTAAAACACAGGTATGGATTTGATTTGTTTAAATTGGGTCAACCGCTAATTTATTACAACACCAATTTCACGATAAAAAATAAACAGTATTAAAAAAATGCACTTTCATTTCATGTTTTTAAATATTTGAGAGCTACCAATGTTTTTAATTTTAATATATCTCATATAGATAACAAGTTTGTGTGATTTCCAAAAGGTGGAAGATAACGCTAAGTTCCCTCTAACACCTGCCAATATGCATGTTCTAGTTTGCCCCACTTGGTAAAATCACAAACATGAAAGCTTGTAGCCCTAACACGCTAAGGAAGAAGCCTTAAAAGTTCCCTTATTTTGCAAGGAAGGATTTATGACTGCATTTTACCGAATGAACTACAGTGAGAGGTGAATAGCGGTTGGGTTGGAAAAAATGGCAGACTGCTTGCGTTTGAGCTTAATTTTCCCCCGTAGTGTATTTATATATTTTCAGAAGGCTGTCATGGAGAGATATTGATTCTCATGCAAGATTTCTACATTGCAAATAAGCGAGGCTGTAAAATTTGATGCATGGAATTTTGTCTCTTTTAAAACTCTCTATGTACATGTAAAGTTTTCGTGGAATCCACTTCTGCAAGTGAGTACTATATTGAGATACAAAATCGGCCTATATTAAGTATCGTTGCTTATCCTTTACCAATGGTTTTGTCACACTTCACTTTGAGATGTATATAAAAAGGTGACTCTTATACACCAATACACACATATGTAAAGCACCAACATTTTCACATTGGAAAAGAGGAGAGCGGCGGCGAGCAGCAGCTTGTCATCAATACAACCAGGAGCAATGGTATTCTCATAATTGCCTCTTCTGTCTGTTTCTTCTATGTGTTGAACAAGGCATCTAAGAATACAGCGTTTTCCCTTTCTGTTCTTACCCTTCTATATATTTTTCTGATTTTAGGGTTTTAATAATTTATGGCTTCGAAAAACTATGGATTCTGGTTTCCTTCTCCTTTATATATTACTTGTAAAGGTATGATTGACCTGAGCTATATAAGAAATTAAGTATGTCCTGGTCGAACAATTTGTTTCCTAAATGCTTCGGTGACAGGTTTTTTTAATATTGACTATGTTAATCGTCGTGGTCTTGGGGTATCGCCGCATTAGAGAGTGTTTCCAATCTATTTGGTTGGTGTTCCAGTCAATACTAAGGCAGGTAGGCCTCTGTCACATCCCCTTAAAGGAAGAAATTTGGGTAGATAATAAAATAAGTAAATAAAATACATGTAAGTCAAAAGCATGGGGAGACCACTCTTGACGGTAGATAATAAAAGGTAAATATTTCAGCAATCGTGACCTTAGTAATAGGTACGCTGAAGAGAATATAGAGAAATTCGGTTGTTAATATTGTTTATTTGAAAATGAGAAAACCAATTGACAGCCATAAATGACAATCGAAGAAAAATATATTAAATCTGCAGCAATACAGAAATCTTTATTAAAATGGCAAAATCCACAATACTGAAATCTTCAAAAATGCAGTAAAATAAAACTACACCAAGAAAATAGAAAATAAAATCTGTGCATTGAATAAGTTGGGAGTAGTACACCAAGAAAATAGAAAATAAAATATGTGCATTGAATAAGTTGGGAGTAGTACACAGTGGTAAAATCCACAATCGAAAGGGTGGACACAGAAATTTGTGCAACTTGAAAATTAGCTTTAAGAGCCAATTTTTTAAAGTCATGATTTTTGCAGATATCATGCAGTACAATCAAAGTTGTATGAGATTTGATTTGGCTAAGCATTTGAGTCTTTGGTGGAAGGTGCATATTGGCATGTTCAAGATTTTGAAAATCAGGGCTGTGGCACAATGGTATCCTTAAAGTGATCTGTAACAAGACAAAAAAAAATGAAATCAATTAGTATAGCAACCTATTGTAAAAAAATGAAATCAGTTAGTGTAGCAACCTATTGTATACTCTGGAAAATGACAAATGAAGAACATGTCTATAAAATTTGAATAAATGATGCAAAATAACAAGGGAATGGAAGGATGTGGAGCTAGGGTTTTGTTAGATCTGCACAAGGATTTGAAAGAATCAGTAAATTTCGGGCAGATCTGCAAATAATAGCAAAATATATACTGGACAAATGATTTTTAGCTGAACCATGAAGCTTTGGGACGAATTGAAGAAAAGCTGAAGTAATTATAAATAATTATTATGTTGAATGACTTATAATTTAACCAAATAATTTTCTCAAGCAAACCAGATATTACAGAGTATACTATAAATAAAACCTAATGCTCGAAAACAAAATCATAGACTGTGAAAACCTAATGCTCGAAAACGGAATCATACAAACCAAAGTAATTAAAGAGTACACGCTGCTAAAAACAACATTTCATTACCTACAGGGTTGCAAAAGTTTTCCCACAGAAAAACAAGAAGATGCAAATCATACAAATACGGCAGAATAAGTTGGAGTAATCGAAGCAAAACCAAGCCTAAAGTAGGCACACACTAAGAAAACAGCCGCTTTGAGTGTTACATTTCATTCTAATACAGTTCTGTTGTTATCTGGTAAATGAAGGCATTTGTTCTGTGGTTTTATCAGTGGTTGTTTTCATATATAATATATCGTAATACCGAGTGTTAGACCCTTATTTGTTTCTTCACACGGAGATTTCTGAACTGTGAAATGAATTTTGCATTCAATTGGCAGTTTAAATATTTTGTTTATTTTGTTTTTCTTGCTCTTGAGGTTATTTATGTGACAATTTACCTAGCAGCATTATTTAGTATTAAATGTATAGCAGCTACTACTGAAGCTGTAAATGCAATGATTGCCAGAGCTATTTTTTCTTCACAATTTTGTGCCATTATACCATTTCTTGCACTTTAAAGACGAAATGTAAAAAGGTAAGCGATTAGTGTGACCCGAATGACTAAAATTTTAAATGGTTGTGTTGAATAAGTGACAAACAGCTTGGTTTCCAAATGGATACACATCCTCTCGCATGATTGGTGACTTTAGGTACCCATATACTTTTCATGTTATTATATGTTTTTCTGAAACCACGTGTCTATTACTTCAACAAAAACAGTTTGAATGTATGGACTTTATCTTGTGAAAACATCATTGAATGGTAAATACATTCTAAATGTAATGAAGACAAGTTACATATTCCCCCACATAATAGAAACTTCCTAGAATGCTTTTAAGCACTTCCCAATTTAGATGCTGTGTGTTTTACTTAGCTTGATACAGCTTAAAATAATAGAACTAGGAAATGTCAAACAAATTGGGCAGGGGGCTTTTCTAAACTGCCATCACAATCAGGGAAAATCAATTTAGATGATTTTTGATCTCGGGATCAAGGTGTTCTTACTTATGGAATCTGTGGAGAACAATTTCAAATTCTAAAGTTATTGACCTAGGCTTTCCTCCACTTTGATCAGTAGTTATGGGATTAGCAGCTCAAGTACAATGTTAAAAATCCAATGACTTGGTGGAACAGCTGAAAGATGGAAAATCAAGATCGTATCATCTAGAGTAAGGCATTGGAGCAATAACAAACAGTAGAATACATAGACAGCCTCTATTGAATGGATAGGATATGCAAACAATTAACCTTATAGAAAAAAAGCCAAGCATCGATTCGGCACCAAAGGACCTGTGTCTGGATTCGGTTTGAGTCAAGTTCAAAATTTGGTCCGGTCCATAGAAATTCTGGTCTGGTTCAAATTCTTTAGATCGTGGTTCAAGTTGAGTCCACCCAAAGACCGTATCCCATTGTGGTTCAATTTTGATCCCGGTTCTATTACTTTTTTCATTCAAGCACATTTTTTTCAACTTTTTTTCATTTTAATACTTTTTTGACTCGTTTTTGACTTTTAATGACTTTTCTATTATTTCTAACCCTAATACTTGCCTCAAAAACATGAAATAGGTAAAGTGAAACTCATTTACCAATTTGTGAATGAGAAAAAAGGATTTTTTGCCTCCATTGCTGAACTTTCTCTTTTGCTTGCACAAGTTGGAATAGACTTGAAGGTTGATCGTAGATTGTCCAAAGTTGATTGTTGTGCTATTCCTAAGTACTTGCAAGTGTCTATTCATTGCTAAGAAGATCGTAGACCAAGATTTCTTCAAAAGAGGTAGGTTTTCTGAAGTTTTTTGATTATTTTTTTTACATTTTTTTTCACAAGTGAACTTCAACTCTTTTGTTTTGCTTTTTAATTATTGTTTTGTTTTACTTTTCATTCTTCTAAATGTCTATAACACATGTTCAATTTTTTCATTTTTTTGAAATTAATTAAGTCTTTTAGTTTCAAATTCAATGAATCAATACCAAAATTGCAATATGTTGTGCCTTAGGTATTCACTATTCCGTATTACAATGGCAACCGGTACCTCCTCAGGCTCAATCCAATCTCATTTCAAAATAAACCCAGCCTCTCCCCTTTGGAAATATGTAGAAATGGTTCAGCAACTTCCAGGTGGTGGAGGATATGTTTGGATTTGTAGTCATTGCAATGTTCAATATTCGAGCGCATACAGTCGAGTAAAAGGGCACTTGTGCGGGATCCTTGAAACAGGCATCAAAAATTGTCCAGGTGAAAACAACAATGGCATTCCAAAAGATATAGTGGTGAAATATATTGCTGAGCAAGAAAAGGCAGACCAAAAAACAACCAGTGGTAAAACAAGCCATCCTTTGAAGAAAGGATCTCGATCCACGAGATCCCCTACACCACCTTCTTATTTTCCACCTACAGAAAGCCATCCATTTATGGACATCCCTCAAGAGCAAACCATGCCATCTTCAAATAAAAGATCTAAGGGACTGTTGGAAGCTTCATTTCAGAATGAGGGGCAAGAGATTGCTGATCAAGACATAGCAAGATGTGTCTATGCCAATGGATTGGCATTCAATGTTGTTCGTTCACCATATTGGCAAAAAATGGTGAAATCTATTAATGAGGCTCCAAAGGGGTATAAGGGCCCAGGTTTTGAGAAGGTGCGTTGCACCTTATTAGAGAAAGAGGTGAAACATGTAGCAGACTCTTTGAAGCCCATAAGGGATTCGTGGATCGAAACAGGGGTGACCATAGTTTCTGATGGATGGAAAGATGCAAGAAATCGCCCATTGATCAATGTTATTGCTGTGTCCCCTAAAGGGGCAATGTTTTTGAGAGTAGTGGATTGTGAAGGACAAGTGAAAGATGGTCCATTTATTGCTGACATCCTTTGCCAAGCTATTGAAGAAGTGGGCCATCAAAATGTTGTGCAAGTTGTAACCAACAATGCCAAAAATTGTAGGGATGTTGGGTTATTGGTTGAGGAGAAGTATCCACACATTTTTTGGACACCTTGTGTTGTCCACTCCCTCAATGAAATGCTACAAAAAATTGGATGGATCAAACAGGGGTATGCCGAGGGCGAAGACATCCAAATGTTTGTCACCAACCACCATATGACGCAAGGAATATTTAGACAATTCTCTAAATTGGAGTTGTTGAAGGTAAGTTAATTCTCAATATTTTAAAATTTTTGAATTTTCTTTTAATTTTAATTTTTAAATTTTGATTTTGTATATTTAAATTATATTTTAATTTTAATTTTGATTTTCAAACAGGTTGCCGAGACCCGTTTTGCCTCCAACACAATTGTGTTGAGACGACTTATAAAGGTTCATGAGGCACTATGTGCCATGGTAATCAGCCCTAATTGGGTTGTATGGAGGCAATCTAGCAATGAAAGGGAAAATAGGATCAAGCAAAGGATCCTAGATGATGGTTGGTGGGATCGTGTTGAGTATCTCGTCAGTTTCACCGAGCCCATACTGAGCATGATCCGTTACACTGACTTGGATAGACCTTGTTTGGGTGAAGTATATGATGGTATTGACTCAATGATTGAGAAGATGAGATCCATCATCAATGCAAAAGAGGAAGATCCTGAAGAAAAATTCTTCAAAGAGCTACAGGAAATCATGGTTGATAGATGGAACAAAATGACCACTCCCTTGCATCTTCTCACTTTTGCATTGAGTCCCAAATATTATAGCCCTGAGATACTTTCTAATTCATCAAGAGTTGCTCCATATAGGGATGGTGAAGTGGCCCAAGGGTACAAGGCAGCAATTCATAGAATCTTCAGTGATCGTGACCAACGTGATCGAGTGAGGGCTGAGTTTATGGCTTTTGCATGCTCTGGGAGTGTTGATCAGAATATGGATGCTCTTCAAGACAAGTGCAAGGTGGATGCTCATAGTTGGTGGTACTTCCATGGGCAAGAATACATGCACCTCCAACCTATTGCAATAAAAGTTTTATCCCAAGTAAGTTTTATAATTTATATTTGTAATTTTAATTTTAATTAATAATTTTGTTTAGTTAATTTTCGTAACTCTTAACTATTTATTAATTTAATTTGGTCTTAATAGGTTGCTAGTTCATCCTCTTCTGAGAGGAATTGGAGCACATACTCCTTCATCCACTCAATAAAACGCAATAGGCTACATTCAAAAAAGGCTGAGGACTTGGTGTATGCATTCAAACTTGCGCCTCCTTACACACAAACATAGTTCCTACAAAGAAGGAGACACAAGGAGGTGGGATATTGAGCCAGAGCAGCTTGACTTGGATGCTTCCACAAGTCACTTAGCTGCACTTGATATTGATGATGACTATCAGCCTGAAGCAACTACTGAGCATGAGAGTGCTAGTGTCAGTGCTAGTGGTAGTGCTTGTGCGAGTGCCACTAATGCTTTTTGTGGTTCTACACAAAATGTAGCATCTAATGTTGCTAATGATGCTGCTTTTTTTGATGACCCGTATGATTCAGATTGACATTGTAAACACTTGGCATTTTTAATTTTTTATGTTTGAAGTTTGAACTTTAATTTATAATTCTATATCATGACATTTGACTTTTGAGTATAAAGTGGTGGTGTATTTTTACTATGTTATTTGACTATTAATATGGTGGTGTATTCTAAACTTAAATACTGCTGCAAATATGTATATATTTTTGATTTTTATATGTTTTTGTATTACCGAACCCAAAACGTAACCCAAAACCCAAAAAAATTTTGACCGACTTTAAATCGGCCCCGCAAGTAAACCCAAACCCGAACTCCAAACCAAAACCAGTAACTTAGGGCAAAGAAAGAAGGTAAAATCTTAAATGTTGATTCTATGTGAACTAAATAGAGTCAGGTGAGTTTGAGTTTGAAGTGAGCGGGAATTTTTTTAGAGACAATATCAGGAATAAAAAAATAGAAAAATAAGTAGGGGAGAGGACCTAATAATTGAGCATATTTCAATAGTTGTGATAGTAGTTGTTTATATAATGTCCAATAGTTGTGATAGTAGTTGTTTATATATTGACCAATAGTTGTGACATGACTAGCCATAATTAAACAAAATGTTTTCCTTTGATCTAAAGAGCAACCAATCATGTGATGCTACATCAACACTCAACTACCCATGATGTGAATGCACAAGTATTGGTCAACTACATCTTGAATCTTATAAAAGATAGTTATGAAAAAAAACTTAAGTTTAAAAAATGAAACTATGATAAAATATTTGAAATAGGATTGTTTTTAAATCCATGTTAGATGAACTAAATATCATGAACTCTAAATTATGAGATACTATCTTTGTGTTTTTGCAAGTTAAGATTGTTTTTAAATCCAGGTGGGAAGAACAGAAGCTACAGTAGCAGAGTGTCAGAGAAGAAAATTGGAAGAAGAGAACAGAGCAGAGGCTCTTTAGTTTGTACTAATTTTCTAAATGTCAGGCCTCACTCTGCTTTTCAAACAGAAATTTTAATACACCATAAATATAAGAAGAATAATCTGAAAAGTTAATTAAGTGGAAAATGGGAAGATAAAAATGGGTGTTGTGATTACCGTGTGAGTATTGCTTTGCTCTATGTTGAGCAATGGCATTGGGAGTGTTAGTGGAAACCATACTCATGTCCTGCCTCCTCACCGCCCACCATTCCCGTGCATCTACTGCAATACCCATGATTCAAAAAGAGGATGTTATGCTTGATAGTCTTTAATATTCTGCTGAATTTATGTACACAGCTTAAACGCGCTCACGTGCAGAGATAATGAAGCAATGAGGTATAAATAAAGGCAGGTTGCAGGAGTAGGTAAGTTGTAGATGGGATTTTTTGATAAAACGGGGTGCGCCGCAGAAAGTAGGGCTTTATTGACACCACATGGACGTCCCATGCTTCCCCAATGTTCGTGATGAGCAACAGATATATGGTAATACAAATTTTGTTTTATTCTCTTCCTTCTAGTTCTTTGTCAGCATGTTGTTCCTTGCAAAGTCTTAACAGAGCTATAGCTCTATAGTTCTTAAGTGGGTCCTCTGCTGTGTAATGGCTACCAACACACATGAAGATAAATAAATTTATTTTTAGATGGGGCAAGCAATGCAAAATCATCTACCATGGGATAAGACGCACATCAAATTGCATAGTCCTTCACAAAAGTTGGGACAGACATTGAATTCCACTGTCCTTCACAAAAGCATTGGTTTCTACTTAAATCCCACATTAAATTTGAGCATTCAAAAACTAGCTTAATATCGTGACATATACATTGACTATAAAAATTTCTCAAACACACTTTCAACAATGTATTTACATGCTACTAAAATCTTCCCAAACAGGTGAAAAAACACCAATGATAAAGTACATAATCAAAAGGGAAAATCTCCCAAGCCATGGCACGTGACTTACCGCAGGAATCTGCAAAAATTGTGTCCTGCTATCAAAGATGCCGATGACAAAAAATGCAACAAACCCGGATTCTCCCAAGAGCTGCTGCTTCAGACTATTAACAATAAACAAAAAGTAGGTTTAAGAATGTTGGAAATTAGAGCTACCAGATTTTTGCTTCAGTTTGAGACAAGATTTTACTAGAAATGTAAATATGAGTGAAATCAATTTAGGGTTCTATTAAAGTGGTAACCGACTTACCTCAAATTGTGTCGTGCTGTCAAGGATGCTGGCTATCTCAACACTCATTACTCCGATTTTTAGGACAGGTATTTTGCAGAGATATTCTACTTCTTCCTGCAATTGCTAATCCATAGCTAGACGACAGTTATGAGGGTAGTAGATTGAGGCAGCAACTGGAGGCAGATTGGATTTTCATTTAATCACGCCCAACACACCCCATGTCACCCAGCTGAGTCTTTAAGGTAGGTGTTGTCATGTGCATTAGAGACCCGAGTAAATGCTCAACGATCTATGGCAAGTGGAGAAGCAAAAGGTCAATACCAATGAGGAAGAGTTTGGAAAAATGATGAATGGCTACAGTGCATTGCATCGTATTTCATTGCTTGTTGACCAATCTGCACTGTCGGGCATGAAAAGGGCTCGCAAAAACTGAGCGCAGGGACGCCTTCGGCGTAATGATAGTTCATTATTTTCTTATATTCGTTTGTATTGATGAATAATGAATAATTACCTCTTGCATTACATCATGATATCATTCCTCTTAGTCATGAGTTCTTCAATGATGATTTTGATGGTTTCAATGATGCATCTTTATATGTTTAATAAAATTCATGTTACATAGATGATTCATCTTGTGAGGAGTCTTATTATAGTGTTTTATGTGAGTTACCTTCTTTTATACATAATGTTATTGTTTATGATCATAGTTCTCTTACGTCTATTTTTACCATACTTTAAAGTCAAACATATTATTGGTAAATTTAATTCTAAAATTCAATTAAAATATAATGTAGATATATTGCTTTATCTCTAATATATTGAATTGTAATTTTTTTATTAAAGATATTGTGTAGTAAGCAAATTCTCAATATTTTGGATCCAGAATAATAAGAACCAATGCTTTCAATATTTTAGATTTTATTGATCTTTATTTTTATTTCGATAGGTTTAAGCTTAAAAGTTATAGATGAGATCCATAGATGCCCTTATGCTTTTCCCTCTCATTTGATGTTACTTTGTGTGATTGACTTTAATGTATAGTTATATAGTATATTTTGGTCCTTATCAATACCATCATTGACCCACGATTCGATTCAATATTATTTTTATCTCATCACTCTACTCAAAATAATCTTAGTATGTTTCTTAGAATACTTTCAACTCTTGATTGGATCATAGTTGTTACTTTATCTCATGGACAAAATCATGAATATGAACACATCCCCCTACTCCACATTTTAGTAGTGCAAAACTAAGAATCCCATACATGTGTATGGCATATCTCCATGTAAATAAAAATGAAGAGTGCACTTTTTTTTTTATCTGTATATCTTCCATCCCTTCTTATATTAAATCAACCTTGTTTTCTCTGAACAA
Organism: Sequoia sempervirens; assembly: GCA_007258455.2. Taxonomy (NCBI): domain Eukaryota; kingdom Viridiplantae; phylum Streptophyta; class Pinopsida; order Cupressales; family Cupressaceae; genus Sequoia; species Sequoia sempervirens. The sequence goes on along the minus strand of VDFB02184997.1, from coordinate 7,806 downwards.
ATGTAGGTAGTTCATTTTTTTTTAATATTTTTTTAGCATATTTTATATTATTTTATTGGTGAGTTGAAAACATCCAATAATGTCATTTTTGTAATTATGGCATTCGGTTGTTAACGAAATTATCTTTTAATGTAGATAGAAGGTTCATTTTTAAAAAATTGGCTCATCCTGGATAACATTGGCATTGCTTCCCTATAATTACTATAATAAAGCAATGGAATAAATTTGGCGGCGCCTCTTGCAATGGCTATCACCACCATAAATCCATTGCCTTCTAGCACTAAAATATCTAAATCTATTAAAAGTGTGATAGTTTATGCAAACTTCCAGCTCGTTTTGGTGAGCTTAGCTGCTTGGAAAGATTAGATCTATCATGATGCTCTAATTTACTTATGCTCTTTGATGATTTCCATCTTCTCTGATATTTAACAAGATTGAACCTTTCTAAATGTGAGAATTTGGGTGGTGAATGGATAGATCGTGTGGGGAGTATCAGTAGCTTATGGCACCTTGACATTGTGCTCAGTGAAATAATGATACATCGATGAATGGAAACGAAAAACCAAGAAGAAAGGAACCTAGTGTTGGCAAAAAACTTCCCTCAGGTATAAGTTGTAGTTCTATAGTTCTATTTATTTAATTTGGAGAAAATAACAGGTATAAGTTGTAGTTCTATAGTTCTATTTATTTTATTTTGGAGAAAATAATTATTAATTAAGAAGAAATTTAACATTTCATTCCATTATTGTCTTCACTACCTATGTGCAGTTGCAGTATATATACGTGGCTCAAAAAATTAGATATATTTGAGTTATAGAATCGTATTTTTATCTCGCCTTCCATGATAGTTCTTGTTATTGCATTGTAATTACAAGATAGCAAAGGAGAAAGGGCTTTGTTGGAAGGGGTGTTATAAACTACCAGTGCTTCCATTACATGTTCTTCCTTTTGTAATGAATAACTCCTACGTGCCATGGCATGGAAGCCTTCTATGTCTTCAATAATCTATCCATGGATCTATTGTACTTCAGGTAGTCAAACAATACTATTAAGTATTCCCTCCTTCCATGAATAGCCATCACTGCCTCCTCTCTTCCTGCAAGAAGAAACATAAGAGATTACTTTCTCACAATAATGTATCGTTGGTCCACTAACACCCAACAGAAAAGACAGATTCTAAGTAGGCTCAATTTAATAGTTAAAAACAGAATGTGAGTGAATAGCTACAAATAAATCTATGGGCTCTGTCTAATTTACCATCCCTTTGATAAAATATAATCTATCGATATTAAGCCAAGTACATAAAAACAAACTCAATAGCTACTATAGAAAAATCATTTCTTGATATTTGAAGTCTTTGCGGTTCAAAATATCATCGGTAAAGTCAAATCAATAAGGCTTTTTATAGAAAAACTTTTGGCATAAAATAGGAGTTACCATTATAAGCAGGGTGAATATAAGAGAATTCGTGGATAAAATGCAGGTGCAAGGTTGCCTCCTAGACAAAACAACTCAACTTTTGCATATTTCTCCCTTATGCAAAATTCATAACTCAGCATACAGAACAACAATCCTTAAACACATAAATCCATTCTGTATAATGAATTTAAATTCTAACATAATATCCCCAAGTTTTGGTGTGAAAATAATTAATAGCCATCGCCACCCCCTCTCTTCCTGCACAAGAAGAATGGAAAAAAATGATTTAGTGTTTGAATGGACTTGCTAAAAAATTAATATTTATATTTTCATTCCTCTTACCTCTGTTGATTTTTGTAGAGAAATTCATTGCACTAAGCAAATAAGAATTGGCCATAGAACCTGACATGAAGGGCATTGGAGTGATGCACTATTATGATTTGAAATTTTAAAAAAAATTGTAGAAAAAATTTAAATATTTACACCGGTGATCCCATAATACTAGTTTACAATTTCTAGGAGATCCTGATTTTTGCTAAAATCACATATTTTTAGAAAATATAATGATTTAAGCCTTGAAAAGTTTCATTTAGAAGATTTCAATTGAAGAGGGTTTGATCAAACCACCTTAGATCAAACCCCTTGGATAGAACCCCGCTAATTTTAAACCATACCTATAACGGAATCTCCTTTACACCTATCAAAATGTTTATAAACCATTTTTACTTTATCTTTAGATCAAACACTATTTAAAATTTATTTTTTGTGTATGTATTTTTATTATAAGCTCCCAAAAGATATCTTAAATAAATTTAATTTTATTATTATTTATTTTTCATTTCAGAATGGTTTTCACTAAAATCGCTTTTTGTTCTCACATGTGGAAATATAAAGGAAAAATTAAAAATATCTAAGGCATTCAGATATTGAAGTCCTTGATCCAACAAAAGAACATACATACAAAAAAAGTTATGTTACACATACGGATCGCTATGTCCTAATTGTAATTATTTGGATTCTTGAAACTGATGAAATTTATTCAATAAAACACTATGAAACCAAATGAAAGCGCTAGATATTCTAGTTACAAATCTAAATTCAAAAAAAATAGAATTTTATCCTTCATGGAAAAAAAGTTATGTTGTATAGGTGAGCATCACTCCTTAAAAATGGTGTTTAATAAAAAAACTAGTTTTCGAAGGAGATGGAAAAGAAGAGCAATATATCCAAAAATTTTTGAAAGATATTTAGAATCACGTAAAAAAATGCTCAACAAATCAACAGGTCGCAACACCAACACGCTGAATGCTATAGGTGTCTCTAAAGTGAAGATTTAGTTAGAAAACTCAGTTCGTCCACTCAATCAAAAAAAATTGTAAACTAGGTCAGGGATCGACCATGTTCGGCGTAAAAGCACAATTATTGTCACCTTCAATAATTCGTAATGAATCTTTTGGATATGCTATTGGCTTTGTCTACAAGAGTACTCTTACATCATGCATTCTTCCTCTGAACATTAATGAACTTGTTGAATCCTGACTTCCCAATCTGAGACACGGCCCACACCCCTATTATCATTGGATCATAGTAATATAAAACGCAAAGACATAATAAACTACACTCCTACAAAATCCCGACAAAGGCTTAACATTTCCAATTCTAATTCAAAACTAAAAGAAAATAAATGCAGTAATTGTTAACAGCAGAAATAAACCAAACCTGCATATAAAGAAAACGGTAAGGGAAACCTATGCAAATGCCTCTACTTTGCTAGAAGTCAAATATGCTTGCCAATGTTGAAATGCAAACGTTGTGGCGGCATCCATTCTTTTAAAGACAATCTATGATTCTTCCACTCCCATACATTACATTTTCATGCCATTATCGTCTATTTCTTCAAAACACCTTCTTAGTTACAAAGATGAAACACTTAAAAAGATCACACTTCCACTACCGTCAACCCATTGTTCATGACTTCCACCTGCATGTCAGATTTTATTTGAGTTTTTGTTTACATAGGTCCGTGGCTGCCACTATAGGAAGCCTCTCAGCTTAAAAAGCATAGTTTTTGTCACCTTCAATAATTCGTAATGTTTCTTGAATCTTTTGGATATGTTATCGGCTTTGTCTACAAGAGTACTCTTACATCATGCATTCTTCCTTTGAACATTAATGAACTTGTTGAATCCTGACTTCCCAATCTAAGACACGGCCCACACCCCTGTTATCGTTGGATCATAGTAATATAAATTATAGATACACAATAAACTACACTCCTAAAAAATCCCAACAAAGGCTTAAGATTTCCAATTCTAATTCGAAACTAAAAGAAAATAAATGCAGTAATCGTAAACAGCAGGAAAGAAACCAAACTTACATATAAAGAAAAAGGCAAGGGAAACCTCTGTAAATGCCTCTGCTTTGCTAAAAGCCAAATATGCTTGCCCATGACCACCTAGATAATTCATGGTATCAAAGCTTGCTTCTAGATAATTTATTATTATTCCGATGATAAAATATAATGATTTTGGGTTGTCATGTCTTCATTGTGAACGTTAAACTCACCGCCATTAGATTTTGGAGTAGATGAGCGTGAATGGATATTGATAAGCATCTTCACTCAATGTCCTAGATGCCTCACTACACAAATTTTCACATATCTAAGATACTAAACAAATTTTCACATATCTAAGATACTAAACAAAGAATGAAATGGAGAAATAATTTCTTGTGATGGACAATGATTATAATCAAGATTTACACAATATATTGGCACTTAATATTCATAGGTAATATCAAGCTAAGTCAATTCTTTCTTAAGAAACTGAAAGAATTTTCATACAAGTTATTAAAATAAAGTCTTAAAATGATTATATAAATATATATATGCGAAACACTCACAACAGATGATCATTGCATGTTATTTTATATAGAGAGGGGTCTGCGAAGAGCAGCCTCAATAGTGTAAGACAAAGAGTTCCCGCAATCATGGAAGTGGTCTTAATATCCAACACTTTTATCCATATAGGCACAAAACCTATCGCATCATGATTACATTTTCAATCAATGTTCTTACCCGCACCACCATCGTCTTCACTTTAGCATTTTTTAACCCTTACCCAAAAGTGATATATAACATCATATTTTATTATTTAACTTAAAATTAAATTTTGTAAGCAGGTGAGTTGCCAAATAAAACTGCATAAAATAGACTGATTCCAACCATGTAGCATTTTGAGAAACACGAAGTTAGGGTGCTCCACTATGGTCCCCTCTCCCCTTACAGATTGCAAAAACCTTTATTGCATTTCACAAGAATGAACATATACTATGATAAAAACCCATTCAAGAGGAACCCTATATTTCAGGGGTAGCAGGGCCTTGAGTGTTATTTGTAGGAAGAAAGATCAAATTTCTATTCATAATAAAAACAAATTTAGAAGTTAATTTTAAGGCAATTCGTGTGATCCTCCACAGACCACACCTATTCATTCTAGACATGCGCATCACAGTGATTTGATCATCTTTCTATTTCTATAACATAGTTTTACTTTTTGTTTGAACTGAGACTTGATTCCATCAATCTGATCAAACATATCAAGAGGTTATTTCTTTCAATATTCATTGTCCTTTGAATTAATCTACGTTGCCTATTTATTCTCAGCATGTTATTTGACCATTCACAAGTTCCTTGTGTTCCCCAATAAGTGAATATCTATTTACTTTCCTCTAATGGTGTTAAAAGAGGAGCGTTGAAGAATGTTATAGTTTTGATTAATAATTCACTATCCTGGTTATCTAGTTTCGGAATTTTAGGCTAGGAAATGTCATTCATTTCTCATAATATAAAAATCAAAGAAATCTATTTTCTCCTAATGTATGCTATGGGTTGTTCAGATACTAGAGAGGGTTCTTTATCATATTAGTTTGTTTACTAAAATTAGCATGTGCAGGTTAGTTAATTCTTTTCTACCCCTTGCTACTAACTCAGGTTGCCTAAAGGTTTGTTTGGTGAAGATTTGGTGAAGAATTGAAGCATGCAGAGAGGAAAAATGCACTAGACATCGAAAATGAATTAAAACTTAGACTTAGGTTACTCCTAATGTGTATTAAGTTAAATATTAAGAAAGCATGAGTTATTGTGATGTAAAGATTTGGAGTTTATGTTTTTCACATCCCATTAATTTCTTTTTACTTTTATTGCCTTTGATATGTAAATTGATGATCCCATATTGCAATGTATAATTTTTCATGATGTAGATATGAATTTTTGAGAAGTTAAAGGTTGCACGCAGATAAAATGACATTGTCTAACGATAAAAGCTCTTGTTCACACTATTTTATCTTATCGAAAAATACTCTAGAGCTTTTGAATGACCAAATATGTTACAATCACCTCTTCAGGTAGTCTACCTAATAACTGCAATATTTTATCATCAAATGTATTCATAAATATAGTCAACATACTGTCTTTTTTCAATTGCATATTCTAGGTAGAACTAGTGAGTTGAGTTGCAGAGAGAACTACTCGTATGTATTTTGGTTTTTTGCAAAATGATTTCTGGGTTTTGTTATTTCTCTTTCACCTTTTCAAAAAATGTTGAATTTTAATATTTGGCTTAGAAACATAAATATTATGACTATTTAAACACTATCATATTTCACTACAATTAGTTGATTGGAATTTGATAAGTAATTAAATATGATGAAAATATGTGATTTCGATGGATACTATAATTATATATAAATGAATTACTTTATTCAAAGGTAGCATCCCTTCCATGGGATTCTAAAAAGGTTTATATATTTGAGATATTAGCAAATGATTAAGACCCTCCATCCCTTATACCATTAGTGTTGAATGGATTTGGGGAATTATGTTTGGAATGTGGAATTATTTTCCTGGCAAAATACTTGGTAAATTTTATTTCCTTGAGAATATATAATTGAACTAATGTCAATATGAGCTTATATTTTGAATATATATTTATTGATCTAATAAAATGTGAAGATATCAAAGTGTGATGATCAAGACATGTTATGTTGTAAACATTTATTATCATTGATTTACATGCATAAGATAATCACTTTGGCTAATTTCATTCTCTCCAATAGTATTTTTATCAATGGAAATGTGCATTAAATATATATGTTGCATGAGCATATAGGTATGCTATATTATTGGTGGTTCACCTAGTGCACCAAATTTAGTCATGCATGTTGGCTACATATTGTTAGGTCCTTTATGATAGGTTGAAATTATTTGATGGAGTCGTGTAGAGAAGATTAATTCTCTATGGTATGGTGGATATCACTGTGTTCTCTCTCCTCTTTCTCTTGCAATGGTATCAAGATGTGTGAACTTAGTTTTATAAATATGTCATAGTTTTATGGATAGACTTGCACTAGTCGTAATAATTGTAGAATCATTATGTATATTAGAAAAGGGAAACTACATGGAAATTGGGACCAAAAAGGGGTCTTTAGTGGCCATTTTTTGAAATCATAAAAAATTGATCTTGGATGCGAAATTGAAGATAGTTATGCTAAAAAATTGAAAACTCAAAAGCAACAAGAGTAGTAGCGCTTTGAATCTACTTTCCAAACTACTATTTTTTTTAAATGGTTGAGATTAAGGGGCTCAAAAAGTAAGAGCACACAAAGTTCTCCTATTTCTGTCAAAAAATTATAATATAGTGTCTGGTGTGCTACCCCTAAAATGTTAAACTTTGTTAGTATTTAAGAAATTGCTTTAGTGAGAAACCAGTTAACACCATGTAGTTTATGTCGTATTTTGATTCTAATTTTCTAATGAATAGATGGTTTTTTTTACTAATTTTCAAAGTGGACACATTATAAAAAACAAAAAATTGAGTGTGCTCCCCAAAATTTAATAGCAAACTAATTGAAAATAAAAAAAATTTACTATAAATAGAATAGAATCCAATTTCTAAAAATTTAATTTATTTGAAATTTATATGAATGGTTAAAAAATGAAGCCAAATATACCATATGCAGGTATTTGACAAAAAATGGAGACACTAACAAAACAAATTAAAGATCAAAACCTTAACATATTTGAAACGTGAAAAACATTATATGGTTAGAAAGGTAAGAGAGAGCTCAACATTACTATTTCATTTTTTTGAATTGATATTGAAACACATGCAAACCTAATGGAGAGCACACTCGAGATTACACGTTAATTTTTTAAAATTTTAAAAAGCACATCTTTAAGCATTGAAATGTTAGTTCAACCCTAAGGGTTGTAAATTCCCAAGGCAGACAATAACACAAGCATAATATTACCCTCTATCTATCTATCTCTTTATCTCTTCCTCTATCTTTATTTTTATCTCTCTGTCCGTCTCTCCCTCTCTATCTTTC
>VDFB02184995.1:0-30707 GCA_007258455.2 Sequoia sempervirens | reverse complement strand
TACTTTGAGCTAGATGTTGGATCAATTACCAATGAATTTTTTGAATGCACACCAAGCATACATGCAAGATGCCTAGATCATAAGTTGATTATGTAGTATATGCTTATGTAGGTGTTTATATAAGCTCTTAAGTTCTATATGATGTAATGCAAATATGGTTTGATGAGATGATCTAATATGAATTAATGACCTAGAGTTTGTCTTAAAATACAAGGTCCTTGGTGCTCAATTTACAAAATTCAGTATGCAAAATGATGGGAGCTTTCAAATTATCTAAAAGGGTTAGCTCAAAAAAGCAAGATAAGAGGTTTGCATTAAGATGAAAAGGCCATGGGGGTGGTCCTATTCAAAAGACATTTAGAATTGCAAGCTATAAAGATTTGTCAACCACATTATATAATGATAGATTAAACATAATAAAAATTAGGTCCAAAATTAAAATCAATTTACATACAAAACAAAATAAATTAAACAAAAAGACGATTTATTATGATAAAGTCGAAAATAAATATGAAATATACATTTCCCTTCACTACATATTAAAAGTTACTTTTATGTTACAATACATTCTAAATCAAAATATACCCCCCAAAGGAGTTGATTCTATGCTCACCCTAGAAGGTTTACCCTACTTCATAAATGAATAATTCAACCAATTTGAGTTCTATATGAAAATTATATAAGGGAGAGGAGCCCATGGTGGGTATGGTAACTTTGAGCGAGGGGTCCACATCATCAGAGTTCGAGTCGGACAAATTTTTTTGCCACGTGTCTTGACCATTGAGTTGGCATCCCCCCATTTTTTTTTTTGGCAAAAATTGAGCTCGTTTATCAATGTTTTCGGACCATTTTTCAAAAACCACAAAAAAAACCAAAAAAAGTCATGGACCGATAGTGGGTCACTAAGTCATGTAATATTGGTACGCTGATGTGGCATTACATGATTGGTCAATTTGTGTATTTTTTGAATTAAAGTGATTCCCAGTTGGATATTAAGTGTAAATTTATTGGCATTTTTATTGTCCAAAAGTGGGCCCTGGACTGTCCAAAACTGGGTCCCAAGTTGTCCAAAACTATACCCACGATCGACTCCTCTCCCTTGTTTGGATAGTTTTGTTTATAGAGTGCCATAGGCTATTTTGGTTTGGTGGACATTATTACAAACTTCTCATATCATTTAAACCTATCAATATCTCAGCCAAACAGAGCATAGGGAAATGACCGAATGTGTTTAACCGTGTATCACTCTGCCTAGGAAGGTTACATATGGAAAAGGGTTATTTTACTGAGTTTAGTTTTTTATTCATTTATAGAGAAGGAACCAGTTCGACCTGAAGACAGGTACTTTTCTATCAGCTAGTTGAAAATGGCTTTACTCTCCTCATCATCGTTCAGATTTATACACAGACAGAAACAAATAAATGGCCACGATACCATGTTTAAAATTTCAGAAGCAGATGAAGACAGTAGCATCTTAAACACATAATCTTACAATGTCACCCATCACCCATCTTAATCTCAGAAGGCTCTGCAAAGAAGGTCGGTTGAAGGAGGCGATACACATTTTACTTACAACACAAAACCTTCCTGAAGATATTTCCACATATGTTCATCTATTGCAGGCTTGCATTGCCAAGAAAGCCCTTGTAGAGGGTAAGCAAATCCACTCTTACATCAATAACAGGGGACTTATATTTGCCACAAACACATATTTACAAAATACACTTATCAACATGTATGACAAGTGTGGAAGTCTGGTTGATGCTTGCAAGGTTTTTGAGAGCATGAGTGAACCAAACATCTTCTCATGGAACATGATAATTTCAGGTTACAGAAAGCACGGTTTTCCTCGGCAGGCATTGACTCTGCTTCACCAGATGCAACGAACAGCTGTACAAGCCGATCACTTCACCTTCTCGAGTGTTATCCCTCTATGTGCCAACAGAGCATCTCTGAAACATGGTTTGCAGATCCATGGAAAGGTAGTTAGATGTGCGTTTCGATCAAACGTTATTGTGATGAATACCTTGATAGACATGTATGCAAAATGCGGAAGCATACACAAGGCATGTGAGCTGTTTGACAAAATGCATCAGCCAGATGCAATCTCATGGAATTCTATGATTACAGGATATGTGCAAAATGGCGTTCTTGATGAGGCTATGCAATTGTTCGAAGAAATGCCTCAACGAAATGTGGTCTCATGGACTGCAATCATTTCTGGATATGCACAAAATGGGATTTTTGATAAAGCCTTAGAGATGTTTAAGCAAATGCAATTGACAGGTGTTAATCCAAACTCAGCAACATTCGTTAGCATTCTTCCAGCCTGTGCTAAAACGGGAGCCCTGGGACAGGGCATGGAAATCCACCAAAAAAATTTGAATGTGGATATATGTCTGATGTGGTTGTCACTGCTTTGATAGACATGTATGCAAAATGTGGGAGTGTACAGAAGGCGTGTAAATTATTTTACAAAATTCCTCAACGAGATGTAATCTCATGGAATGCTTTGATCGTAGGATATGCACAAAATGGGATTCTTGATGATGCCTTGGATATTTTTAAGCAAATGCAATTGGCAGGTGTTAAGACAGATTTGTTAACCTTTTCCACCATCCTCCCAGTTTTTGCCAAACTTGGAGCTTTGGAACAGGGTATGGATATCCATCAAAAAATAATCAAAAGAGGGTTTTTATCAAATGTTATAGTTGTGACTTCTCTGATAGACATGTATGCCAAATGTGGAAGCATACTAAAAGCTCATGAAGTGTTTGACAAAATGCATCAGCGAGACGTGGCTGCATGGAATGCGATGATTGTAGGATATGTACATAATGGGATTCTTGATAAAGCCTTAGAGATTTTTAGGCAAATGCATTTAGCTGGGTTAAAGCTAGACTCATCAACCTTTTCCAGCATCCTCCCAGCTTGTGCCAAATTTGGAGCTTTGGAACAAGGTATGGAGATCCATCATAAAGTACTTGACTACGGGATTTATTGTAATGTGGTTGTGACTGCCCTCATAGACATGTATGCAAAATGTGGTAGCATACAGAAGGCGCGCCTCTTGTTTGATAAAATGCATCATCGAGATGTGGCCTCATGGAATGCAATGATTGCAGGCTATGCAATGCATGGCTATAGCCAGGATGCTCTCAAACTCTTTGAAATAATGAAGCAGTCTGAAACCAATCCTAACCATGTAACCATTGCTAGTGTTCTATTTGCATGCAGCCATACAGGTCTAGTGGATGATGGCTGTAAATACTTCAATTGCATGAGTGACTCTTATTCCATCATGCCTACAATGGATCATTATATATGCATGGTTGATCTACTTGGCCGAGCTGGCTATCTCGAGGAAAGCCTAAGGTTTATTATCAAAATGCCAATAAAACCCGATGTAGTTTTGTGGATGTGTTTCCTCGGCAATTGTAGATCACATAGGAATATAGACCTAGGAGAACTTGTAGCAAGACACATTTTGGATTTGGATACAGAAACTGATACACCTTATGTTCTCATGTCAAACATCTATGCAGAAGCAGACAGGTGGGTTGATGTTCAAGAAATAAGGAAGTTGATGAAAGATAGAGAAATTAAAAAGAGACCTGGATGTAGTTGGATTGAAGTCCATAAAGACACCTGCACGTAGTTGGATTGAAGTCCATAAAATGCTACATTGTTTTTAAGTAGGGGACATATCACAGCCACAAACACAGGAGATATACGCAAAATTGGATAAATTGTCTTGGGAAATGAAGGAAGCAGGGTATATTCCATATACAAGATCTATATTGAATGATGTGGAGGAGGATAAAGAATTAGTCCTCTGCCACCACAGTGAGAAGCTGGTAATTTTTGTGTTGTTAGATACAACCCTTAGAACACCAATTAGAGTTGCCAAGAACCTTCGAGTATGTGTTGATTGTCACGCTGCAATGAAGTTTATCTCCAAGATTGCTGCAAGAAAAAATATTTTCAGAGATGTAAAACGTCTCCATCATTTCAAATATGGGCAGTGTTCTTGTGGTCGTTATTGGTGATGCTAAGTGAAGCTCTATAAGCCCAATGTTGCATTATAGCAAGGTGCATGGTGAGAGGCTTTCGAAAGAGGGAGAGTGGGCGATAGCGGGCTAGATAATGCTTTTGAATGCATGAAATGCCATTGTATAGTATGCATCATTGCCTAAATAAACTGATAGGGTATTCGTTAAATTCCTGTTCCATAATACCTTGAAGGACTTACGATATTGAAGCGTTTTTCAGGAAGCCCATGCAGCTCTGGACTGCAAATCTGAAGGAGCAGGAGTGGGAAATTTGAAAGTAGAGGATGTCTGAAAGGAAATGGATAACTGGCAAGCAAGTGGGCAACATAAGAGAACGGCTTACAATCAAGCCAGGGCTTGGATACCACGAGAACATCTCTTGATAAGTCCTGGCCTTGTCATTTTGTGTGGTCTTTATATCTAAATTAATTCTATTATCTTGTGCACATGTCATGTCTGCCATTTTGCCCTTAATTATATTTATAAATTTGATGTATGAAAATTTATACTTGTGCGGGTGTGTTTTCTACAGTTTATGCTCACGGAATATCAAGTACACATCAGGTGGAAATCAACCATCTTCTGGCTAGATGAACTGCTAAAGACTTTTGTTGTAATATGCTAATTGAAATTCCTTGTTGGAGAGGATGCAATTGTTGCAGGAGAGACTCCGGATCGTTCAAAATCATTTTGTTTGTAAAAAACAAATAATTCTGCAGCTAATTGAGTGCTGGGCTAACTAGTTGCAGAGCAGAGTGAACTGTTGTATTGCACCAGTAGGAATTTTAGGAAGAGAGAATGACCCTTTCTTTGGGACCAGAGTTATTTTTCTTCAGATTTCTGATTTTTATTTACCAATGGCTTGTGATGTGGAGTCATGGAAGTTAATTTCTCAGATGGAGTAAGAAAGAGTGCGGCAAGAGACGTGAGCTTTGTAGCAGGATCTTAAATACACGCGATCTTATTCAATTGGGTGAAGTTCAGGCCGGTTAAGTGGGAGTCATAGTGGTAGTAATGGGAGAACCACCTCATTCGTTTCAAGCACTACTCCCGTTGCATGAACTCAGCTACAAGGAAATACCTTAAGACTGTTTTGGCCAGAACATCTGATCACGTATCAAGCTCCTTGCTGAGTAGCACTTTCCAGCATATGTCTTCAAGGTGGGCAGTTTTTGTATCATGTTCTGATGGAACTATCTGATGATGTTAATCAGTTTTCGGCTGGGGGAAAAGTTGTGTGTTAACTAAATATGATAGACATATGCTTCTCAAGCTGAGGCCTTGTTCTGTGCGGGAACCAATCCAGTTGACAGTGGTGATGGAGATGAATAGTTCACACTTTAACTCCACAATTCAGGAAATGAGAATCTCCAGCCTATTTTGTCACTGTATAAGACAAGGTCATCTTTTAGGTCACCGTCACGCTAGATGCTGCTTTGGTGAATAAGCCCCCTTGTGGAAGTGCACAAGGGATTTGATTTTTTCATCTGCTTTAATATTGTTCAAATTTTACACTGCTTGATTTTGACCTAATGACCAAGCTTCAAAGTAAACTAAACCTTACCAATCCAACTACACCTGAAGTAATCCACAGATTCATGCAAATTTGCATATTGCTGGTCCTCTTTTCATGAATTTATTGCTGGAGGGCTTCACCAAGATCAAGATCATTCCCTGGATGCTACTGGGTACTGTAATAGAAGGGGAATGACTCTTACAATGCCCCGGCTGATGAAGACTGATTCTACGTTGTGCTTAATTCTTAGTTTAACTGCATTGCTATGTGATTTTACCTTTTTGAAAAGCCTATCCTCCATAAGTGTTCTTTTAAAACTCTGTAAACTGCTTAGATATAGTTTAGTATGCTTTTTTATACAACCGTATTTAAAATGATATTTTCAATTTTGTGAAAATATTATGCAGACTTTCCAACTCACAGAATTGAATGATGGAGAATTAAAACGTGGAAAAGATTTAATCAGGGCTTTCACCTGTCTTTTACTGGAAAGCTCATATTTTTGTGGTTTTTGCAAATTAGTGTTTTTTAAATTTAATTTCCATAAGCTTTGGTGAGTACACTGAGTAGTGGCTTTATTAGTTTGTGCCTTTTTTTATTTCCTGGGTACTGGTACTTGATCTTGTAGTATGATGCATTTTTAACGAACTTTACACTTTTTATTTATTTGCCAAGTTCAGGCCATAATACCTTATATTATTTACTACTGTTAAGCTTAATTATTTACTGATGTTAACTTGCCAAGTGCAGGCGATAATTAAGGTAATCTATATTATTTACTACTCTTATGGCCAGGTTCAATTCTCAGGTCTGCTTGTGAGATGGGCATCCACATGTTTCAAGCTTCCCAATGGTTCAATTTTTCCCCACTAAGAAAAAGGAGTCCACCTATCTTTAAAAAAAATAAGATTAATCATATTGATGTGCTGAATAAAAGCTATTCTAATTTCTTTAATTCTTAATTGATATTTAAAGAATTTAATTTATGTATCAACGTTTATAGAAGATCAAAATTAGTTTGTGGGATTAAAAGAGGTATAATATATAGAGGATAAGAGTGAGTATAAGGGCACCTACCAAAAAGTAAAGTATAAAATAAAACATAAGTTATGCAACAAAGGAAAGCATGAATAAAGATAGCCCTCAAAAGAGTTGGACTACATTTTTGACATTCAAGTTCAGAAGAAAAGTGAGTGATGGGAGTGAGGCTATTGAGTCAGAGGGTTATGATGCTTCACAAATCTATAATATGAACTTGGAAGTTGGTTAGAAGGCTTCTTCCTACTAAAGTGTGAGGGCTATTTCCTATTGAAGTGAGAGGGCTATTTCCCACTGAAGTGAGAGAGCTATAAATAGTTAGTATTTAATAATCAATCTAGTATGAACCCCTCTAGTAGATGTGCAAATAGTTAGTAGTCAATCTAGTATGAACCCCTCTAGTAGATGTGCCTCTAAGAATTTGTTCATAAAGATCAAACATCTCTTTCAAGGAGAGAGCAAGACATCTTTGATCCTCATAAGTCATGACAACCTAGAAATAAACAAGTGAATCTTTAAAGATATTTTTTGGGTACTTTGCTTTCAATAAGGGCTAGCATCTAAATACAAAATGTTCCTTGTTCTTTGGTTCCAAAGAGCATATCTTGCAAATACAATACTCTTGAGGAATATGGTAGTTTGTCTCAATGTGATGTTGATGGGAGCAAACTCTAAGTTGTGCAAGAGGAACCCTTAGGCTGCAAGGTAGTTAGAGTTTGGTATAACTCAAAGGGAGATGAGTCCATCATTGAACCAGAGATATAGATTAAAGTAGTGATGAAATTTTGAAAAGTGTCTCTCTATGTATAATCTATGTGGATTGAAGGTATACTTTGTACATCTCAATACAAATACCCTTGTTTATATCCCCTTGGAGAGATCATGAGCATTCATTGAATAGCTTTGTGGTAGTGCTTTGTAACTATATAGAGGATCTAAGAGCAAGACAAGGATACTTGAGATGACCAATCTAGAAGGTATTCATTAGTCTCAACTTGTGCATCATAATTACATGTAATAATATTCTAGTAATAAGAGAAACCATGCCAAATTATACAAAGATAATGCCTTGAAGAACATATCTCTTGGCATAAATATGTTTAGATAATATTGTAACAAGCACACCCTCTATCTAACTTCAAATATATAATTTAATTAATTTATTGTAATTCTAAAATAATTAAATATATTTAAATATAATGTTAAGAGAATACACATCAAACATTATTTTTAAATAAATATTATCTACTTTTTTTTTTTAAATCTTATAAATTAATTACTAGTCTTATTTAATTGTAATAAGAAAAATCCCACAAATCTAACAATATTCCCATGAAAATCCAAAGAACTTTTCAATAACATCTCAACTTAATCATAATAAAAAAATAATTTAATAAAATTTAACTATTTTTATAATAATTTAATAAAATTTAACTTTTTATAAAAATAGTTAAATTGTATAATCATTATTATTTTATTTTTTAAATGGATTATAATATAATAAATAAATATGAATACTTCAATTAGATTGTCACCTAATCCACTTACATGCAAAAAAAAATTGTTACAATAATTAAAAAAAAAATGTCCGTTGGTTGCCTCATTTTTTTCAGATAAGTGTTTCAACAAGCACCTGTGAATGCGGTCAAAATGATAAAATATTATAATCAGAGTCAATACACAGAAGTATTGACATAAAATGCTTACACATTTCATTTTCAAATCATACAATGTCATCCATTGCTCATCTCAGAGCGCTCTGCACAGAGGGTCGCTTGAAGGAGGCTGTACACATTCTGCTTAATACACACAATCCTTCTGTAGAATCTTCTACATACATTCATCTATTATAGGCTTGCATTGCGCAGAGAGCGCTTGCAGAGGGTAAGAAAATCCACTCTCACATCAATGACAGAGGACTTACATTTTCCAAAAACACATTTATACAAAACACTCTTATCAACATGTATGACAAGTGTGGAAGTTTGGTGGATGCTCGACATGTTTTCAACTGCATGACTGAGCCAAATGTCTTCTCATGGAATGTGATGATTGCAGCTTACAGAAGATATGGGTTTTCTCAAGAGGCATTGACATTATTTTCTCAAATGCAACAAACAGCTGTCCAGCCTGATCAGTTCACTTTCTCAAGTATTCTGCCTGTATGCGCTAACATGGCATCTGTAGAACATGGTTTGCAGATCCACGGAAAAGTCATTAGGTGTCGGTTTCAGTCTGACATAATTGTGATGAATACTCTGATAGACATGTATGCAAAATGTAAACGAATGCAGAAAGCGCGCGAACTGTTTGACAAAATACCTACCCCAAATGTTGTCTCATGGAATGCAATCATTGCTGGATATACACAAAATGGACATTTAAAAACAGGGGTGGAGATTATTAAGAAAATGCAATTGCTAGGTGTAAATCTAAACTCCGCAACGTTTGCCATTATCCTCCCCCTGTGTGCCAAAATAGGGTTTCTTGAGCAGGGTATGGAAATCCATAAAAAAATAATAGAAACTGGGTTCTTGCTAGATGGTGTAGTTGTGACTGCCCTGATAGACATGTACATTAAATGTGGAAAGTTGCACAAGGCAGATGTATTGTTTGACAAAATGCCTCAACGAAATGCTTTCTCGTGGAATGCAATGATTGTGGGATATGCACAAAATGGGCTTGTGGAAAAAGCCTTTAAGAGTTTTCAGCAGATGCAATTGGCAGGTGTAAAGCCAGACTCAACAAACATTGCCAGCATCCTCCCAATTTGTGCCAAACTTGGGGTTTTGGAACAGGGTATGGAGATCCATCAAAAAGTAATTGAAAGTGGATTTTTGTCTGATGTGGTTGTGACGGCACTTATAGACATGTATGCAAAATGTGGAAACATACAGAAGGCACGCAAATTGTTTGACAAAATGCACAACTCAGATGTGATCTCATGGAATGCAATCATAGCAGGATACACTCACAATGGCGTTCTTGATGAGGCTTTGAGGCTTTTTGAAAAAATGCCTCAACGAGATGTTGTCTCATGGACCGCGATCATTGCTGGGTATGCACAAAATGACCCTGTTGAAAAAGCCTTGGAAATTTTTAATCAAATGCAACTGGCAGGTGTTAATCCGAACTTAGCAACCTTTGTCAGCATCCTTTCAGCATGTGCCAGAATTGGAGATTTGGAACAGGGTATGGAGATCCATCAAAAAATTATCGAGAATGGATTTCTGTCAGATGTAGTTTTGAATTCTCTGATAGACATGTATGCAAAATGTGGAAGCATGCCAAGAGCACATGTATTGTTTGACAAAATGCATGATGCAGATGTGATCTCATGGACTGCGATGATTACTGGGTATGCACAAAGTGGTGTTCTTGATAAGGCTTTGAGGCTTTTCAGAGAAATGCCGAAACGAAATGTGGTCTCATGGACTGCAATGATTGCGGGATATGCACAGAATGGACTTTTTGATGAAGCCATAGTGCTATTTAAGCAAATGCAAATTGCAGATGTAAGGCCAGACTCAGCAACCCTTGCCAGCATCCTCCCAGCTTGTGCCAAACTTGGAGCTTTGGAACGGGGTATGGAGATTCATCAAAAAATAATTAAAAAAGGATTTTTATCTGATGTGGTTCTGAATGCTCTCATAGACATGTATGCAAAATGTGGAATTTTACAGAAAGCACTTGAATTGTTTAATAATTTGAGTCAACCAAATGTGACTGCATGCAATATAATAATTGCAGGATATGCAACACATGGTCATGGCAAAGACGCGCTCAAACTCTTTGAGTTGATGAAGCATCTTGGAACCAATCCCAATCATGTTAGCTTCGTTTGTGTTTTATTTGCATGCAGCCACACGGGTTTAGTGGCCGATGGATGTAAATACTTCAATTGCATGACTGACTCTTACTGTATCATTCCTACAATGGATCATTATGTATGCATGGTTGACCTTCTTGCCCGTGCTGGCTATCTTGACGAAGCCTTAAATTTTATCATCAAAATGCCAATAAATCCTGATGTGGTTGTCTGGATGTGTTTGCTTGGTTCTTGTAGATCACATACTAATATAGGGCTAGGAGAGTTTGTGGCAAGACTCCTTTTTGAATTTCATCCAAAAGATGCTTCTCCTTATGTTCTTCTCTCAAACATTTATGCAGAAGCAGGCAGGTGGGTTGATGCTAGAAAGGCAAGGAAATTGATGAAAGATAGAGGAATTAAAAAAATACCTGGATGTAGTTGGATGTAGTTCTTATTTTTGTATAGGAGATCCACATCCAGAAACACAGGAGATCTGTGAAAAATTGGTCTAGAGAGATGAAGGCAGCGGGCTATATCCAACTCCCAAGATCTGTCTTCAATGTCGTCAGAAGGATTTATTCCACTGCTACCACAGTGAGAAGTTGGCAATTGCATTTGGGTTGTTTAACAACCCCTGGAACAACTAAAGTCATGATGAAGCTTCGGGTATGTTGCGACTGCCAAACTGCTTCCAACTTTATCTCCAAGTTGTTGCAAGAGATATTGTTGTGAGAAATTGGAACCATTTTTTATAATTCAAATATGGACAATGTCCTTGTGGAGATTATTGGGGATGCTTAGTGAAGCAAGCTATAAACAAAGGCTTTCGCCTTAAAGAGATGCATCATGTCACAATGGTAAAAAGGAGTGTTTTATTTTATATTTTTGAGAAAATGCTGTTTCGGAGTGTTGGAGAGCATGCTTTTGACTTGATGAAATGATATTATATAGCACGCATCTCTGCCTAGATATGCTGATGGGCTATTTGCTGAAGGCTTAAAGCTCTATATCATAATACAATGTAGGATGCATGACAGTGAACAGTTTTTCAGGAAGCCTGTGTTTTTGCATAGAAAACCCGGAGTAGAAGCTGGGAGAATTTGAGATATCAATGTATACAATGCTTGAAGGAAATGGAACACTGGTCAGCGAGCAGGAAATGTGAGAGGACTTAGAATAAAGCAAATGCTTGGATAAAATGAGAAAAGTATGTTTTATTTCTACCTTTAGCCGTTTCTGTCTTTATTTCTGGATTAATTTGAGATATCAATGTGTACAATGCTTGAAGGAAATGGAACACTGGTCAGCGAGCAGGAAATGTGAGAGGACTTAAAATAAAGCAAATGCTTGGATAAAATGAGAAAAGTATGTTTTATTTCTACCTTTAGCCGTCTGTTTCTGTCTTTATTTTTGGATTAATTCTATTATCTTGTACATATTTCAGGTCTGCCATTTGAACTGAAATTATATGTACAAATTATATATGCAGATTTGTATTTGTTCAGCTGGATGTTTTGTGCAATTTGTGGTCATGGAATGATGAGGACGTTTTGCATTGAATTAGGCCATCTCCCGAACAGGCCAACTGCCAAGTAATTGTCAAATCTGGTTATTGGATTTATTTTATAAGAGGAGTGAAAAATGACAGATTCATCTTAGTGGCTTTCAGAGATTACCTATGTTCCATGGAGTCTTGAGACAAGGGGATGGAGGGATAATGGGACATGTCTCGGTGACAAGGGGACCAAGGTCCTAGATTTGGGGATGGCAGAAACGGGTTCGGGGATGAGGGGACCAAGGGCCTAGTTTTGCGGATGATGGAGGGATAAATGCAGGAATATATATATAAACATGTGACTTTGAAATACTCAAACATATTTGATATTGCATTGAATGAACAATGAAAATGTTGAATATCTATATATTTATATTATATTCAAAATGATGACTATATTAAAAAAATACAATTGGCCAATGGCCTAATGTCTAAAGTCATCATTCATCCCTGAAGTTTGTGTTGAACTCTTTGTTGGGACTCAAATCCATAGTCTTTTTGGCTTGAGTCCCTTCTTTTTGTGTCTTAATAATTTTGACTTATTATTCATAACTGATTTGAGATATCCAAATTGGATCCCTTTGGATGTTGGTGCTCAAGAATCCATGAGGGTCTAAGTCTAAGTTTCAATTTAGCAAATTTTCCTAAGTTTTGAGTTTTTCAAGGTTTCAAGGTTGCTCATGCTTACATACCTTTTTTATCAATCTTGACTCTTGCTCCAAACCTTGCAAAAAATGGTTGAGTGTTAAAGGTGTTAGCCTTTCAAATTGATGAGGTTTCCCTTACTTGCATACCTCCTTTAAGCATCCTCAATCCCCAAAGTTCAAAGGTTAAATGTTGCCTTTGTGTTGTTTCAACTGAGTTTCGGTGTTTCACCTTCCTCGATACCATTCGTCGGTATCCTTGATCCTTGAAGCTTGAAAGATTTTCAAAAATCTTAAGTCCTTGTGTCCATTGGAATTTTGGACTACCTCCTCCATCCATCTCTTAGACCTTGCCTCCCCAATTCCCCCTTCCTTGAAGTTTGAAACCTAGATTTTTTCCTAAGCGTTAAATTTGTCAACGTTTTGGAATGTTAGGGTTTCCCTTTCATTTATACCATTCCTAAGCTTTCTTTATCCTCGAAGCCTGAAAGTCTTTGAAAAGCATAAGTCCTTTTGTCTATTGAATTTTTAGACCTCCTCATTCCCTCCACCTCCATCAAACTTATCATCTGGGTCGTGCTTGTCTCAAAAGTTTGATTTCCGACATTTTCCCTTAATCCACTACAAAATTCCTCCAAGTCTTTTGGACTTTTGCAGTTTCCCATCCATTCATCCTTTTCCTTCTATCCTTGATGCCTTAAAGGTTTACCTTTGTTGATGTCATCATATTTCCAAATTGTTGGAGTATCTCTTTCCCCTATCCTATTGGCAAGTTGTTCAATGGAGGATTGATGTCCAAGAATAGTGTGCTTTATTAGGATATCAGAGTTGGACATGCCCACATCCTTGGTCGGATGGGTAGGTGATGGTTTGATACTCCAATGACTGTGCTTTGCCTTGTCAAAGTTTCAAAAAGTTTAATGCTTGGGCAACCAAAGGTTGATAAAGTGCTAAACGATTATTTAAAGGTTGTAAAGGCTTGATCTCATGCTTCTCCATTTGCAACACCAACTCACATTAATGGTGACATGCCCAACTACCAAAAGTAAATGTAGATGTGTCACATCCCCCTCATCACCGATTTCCACTATGGAGGACACTGTAATGTAAGACAATAAATAAATAATATTTAGTTCATTCAAAAGGATGGAGAGGAGAATTGAATATGAATGTGGATGCAAATTGTATAATTAATTTAGAAGCATGAGTGCCTAAAAGGAAAAGAACAATAAGAGACAACTCGAAATAAATGGGAATTGTGTAGGTATGTTATGGAGGGGACTGCACAGTCAAAAAGGCATGACCTTCCTTATTTGGTTAATAAATATTGCAGGGAATATGAAATGGCATGCAAAATCCATCATTAAACCCTCCTACAACCTCCATAAAGGTGTAACATCAAACAATTTGAGACATATTTCCCCCTCTAGATGGGAGAAAATATAGAGAAGAAAAGATAAAAAAAGACAGAGAAAGGGTGCAAGGGAGTGGAAAAAGAGGAAGAAATTGCACAGGAAGGAAAGTTTGTAGAAGTATCCTTAATGGTTTCTTTTTATATCAAGTGAAACTGTAAGAATGAGTAGAGTAATTAAACACCATACCCAACTATATATTTGACCTTGTTTTTTGTCACAAGGTCAAGTGTAACTGAGTGAAAAGGACCTCTATAAAGTTGATCTCACATTATGTACATGTACCTATAAATATCAACATAATACATTAATATTATTTCATTTATCCTTTCTTATACAATAACAAGGTTTAGCCATGCATATTTAGGTTCCCTAATGATATACAATTTTAGTTTACTTAGATTATTTTGCTAGTTTATAATAATGAACCCTAAACAACATACAAATCCTACCTTAAACCTATAGCTAACCAAAATAGAAACATTATTTATCTTTGAATATTTGATCTCAAACCAATGAAGATCGATGCTTAATTCATTAGGTGACAAAGTTATAACACCAAATAGGAGAAGAAAAATTGAACACATCGTCAATGAAACTAGATTTGCACATAGAAACCAAAGGTTGCATTTTAATAAAGAACATTCTTAATATTCAATGATTGAAACTACATCAACCCACATGCATTAAGATAATGGTTATTACAAAATATATGTAATTCATTGGTGATGGCACATGCACATGAATGGGAAAGGAAAATACCTAGGTGTGGTTAAGGTATTCCCATAAATAATTGTAACAATCATGTAGACATTCATCACATAATAAATGTACAATATAAAACATTCATATGTTTCTATAGGGCTTAGTTTTTTGTTTATAGTTAAAATAGTCAATGTTTGAAACCTTGGAAAGACTTGTAAACAAAAATAGAGCCCTAAATTGGTTCCATGACCAACCCTTTGAATGTTGAACTCTCTAGTGTGTGTGTGTGTATCATTCAGGTGCCTAACCTGCATAAAGAGGCCTTAGGTTGATGAATATGGTGATGGTGCATGAAACCAATCATCCCCTCCACACAATAGTCCACGTGGCACAATTCATGACTAAATCATGTAAAAATGACAAAAAATAAGCTAAAAATGACTTGTAAAGTAGGGAGGAACAAGTAATACATATGAAAATTGAATTTCGTTAATCTCACCTCTAGATTTAGAGTAGTAAAGGCTAGAGCAATTTGTAAATTCCACTAAAGACACCGCCTAGTGATGGCATGTAAACATCGAGTTGTGAAACCCTAATTGCAAATATTAATCCTTCTTCTAAGTTGTATCCCAAAATTATTGGAAGGACTTTCCACTCTCACCCTACTCCTCACACTATATATTTAAAATGACATATATTACTAGATCAATGGGTATACACTATATATTTTAAACTTAATACTACATGAATAGAAAAAATGCTAATTTGTAATAAAAGATTGATCACCCAACCTTATTGATCGATGCCTACTCCATTAGGGAAATAGAGTCAAAACTTGTGAATAGGAAGAAGATATGCATATAGTTGCATTAGATTTAGATTTCCATAAATGCGCATTCTACAAATTTTAGAGACTTTCATATCATACAATGCTTACTTGATCCTTTATCAGACAAAAAAATCACAAGCAATGGTTTAAGGGTTGTTGTAGGAAGCTCTTAATTTTTTTTACAACCTTGTTAAGTAGAACTAACCTTATGACAAGCAAATTAATAAATGTGATATGATAAGACTAAATAAATTAAAACTTCTAAGGACCTATAGTTGATGGTGGAGACACCAATAAACATGGTAATCATTCATGTAATCGAATAATCATACCACTTAAATAAAAAATCATCTTGTATTCAATTTTTTTGATTTTATATTGGTCCAATCCTTGAAAAAATACATAAACACTACTATGCAAGAAATTAGCTCAAGAGACCAACCCCCAAAACATGCAACAAGCCTACATATATAGCCATTCCACTACATTATTTCCCTAGGGTGTACTTGAGAATAGTCATATTAGCAACAAGACACTTGAGAAGCCACATTAGATTACCATTAAACTCATCATCCTAATCAACACATTATTACATATAGGAAGGGTATGCTTGAAAATGGAAGAAAAAAACTCTTTTGGAAATACTTGATTAACAATTAGATTACCATGAACGAGAATATTCTTGTGGATTTCAAATTGTAATATCTCTATCTTAGGTGTATCCTCAAGATGGACTACATCATGTGAATCCTCAAGTTCATCTAAACCTTTTCGCTCATAATTATCACAAATATTTTTGGTATTGGTAAAAAAAATGGGATTAAAGGGCTTGGACCCTATATTACAAAAAGGCCATAGAGACAAATAGTTGGAGTCTCACGAGGAGTGAGACTAAAATCCAAGAAGAAAACATAAACAACATAAAATAAGCCAAAGGACCAAAGAGAAAGAAAAAATCACCATAGGGAGATAACCCATAGTCATGATAATAAAAAATCATAAAAAAAAGAAGCTAGCGGTCCACCAACTTTTGTAGACCACTAGCTACTTGACATTTAGTGCTAATGAAATCAAGTTTCTCCATGAAGAAGATCTCCTCAAGAACCTTTCCATTGTCATTAGGTTTATCCTTCCAAACATTGTATTTCCCTTCCATAATCTTATTCTTGGTTCTTTTTGCCAAACCTTCTAGAGCTCCCCCTTTCTATTTTTGGAGTTCAAACTGCAAGACATAAATGCTAGTGGCCAAGTTTTTTACTATTTCTCTGTTGAAGGCCACCACTTTGTTGATGTTCTTTCTTATTTCCTCTTGATTTCTCCTCAATTCATCCACACTAAATGCACTCAAATTCTTAGTGTCCTTCTCCACACTTAAAGCATGTCCCTTTGAAGATTCTTTTCTCATGTTTTCTATTTCCCTCTCTTCCTCTTTAGTATAAAATTCTATAGTAAGTATCTTTTTCCTCTTTGTTCTTGCAATGGTAGTTATTGTGCTCTTGGCATATGCAATGTGTGTCACACTTTCTTTCTTCAATGTGGTACACTCCATTGTCTCTACAATCAAAATTGCCAATCCTCCTACCTTCCTAGTTGGGTCTCTAATTATTGCATCACAATCTATCTCTCTAGGGTCTCTCCTCCAGTCGATTTTATCAATTCCCCAATCTTTTATTTAACTTGCCTTCTACCTTGATCACCAACTAGTAGGCTTTCTATATGATGGTCAATCTAAAAAGCTTAGTTCTTCCTAAATACTTTCTCTCAATCTATTAACACACCTCACAAAATTTTATTTTCCTAACTTATTATGTCATGTTCTAATAATCAATTTATATAATTCCTTAGTTTACTCTTTTACAATTCTAACCCTTTGTCTTAAAACCTAAAAGTAGGGTTTCTTCAATAGCTCTAGCTCATGGTCTATTGGTATAAATTTCCTTTTCAAAATTTTAACCATCCTCTCCCATTTTATTATGCTTTCTCTTCCATTTCTATTTCTTTCTAATTGTACCTCATTCCACCAAAAAATGACACGTCCCTTAATCTTTTTTTTGCAAACCTAACCCTCTTTGGGTCTTCTATTGTCTCATACTCAAAATACTCATCTAACTTATTTATCCAATCAATTAGTTCTTTTGGATTTAGGTCATTATAATAGTTTGGAACTTCAATTCTAAGTCTCTTGCTGATTTTGGAAATGGATTTTAACACCATCACTTACTTTGACTCTTCTTCTTGGTCTTTTAGATCTTGCAAAACATCTTTGGCATATTCCTCATTGCATTCATCTTCCTTTGGGATTCAACCCCTTTTCTATCTTCCTTTAAGGCTTTCAATTGAATTTTATTTTCCTTTAGCTCTTTCAAGACTTCATCCAATTCCTCAGCTATGTTGGTGATACCATGGATTATTCATGAGGGCATCTTCTTCGATATTTTGTAAATTGTCTCTAGTTGGTAGGCTTGCCTCTCAATTGACAATCTACTGACAATTTGCTTGTAGGTCTCCTTAATTTAGTAATGTATTCACAAGTAGAACCCATGGAACAACCACTTATCTTTCCTAGGCTTCAAAAATTATGCTCTGATACCAATTGATCTGCAATCACTAAGGATGTTCCAATGAAGGATTATTTGGTCATGTAACCCACTTTGAACACAAACACATTAAACATGAACACAACAAGATCAGCACAAATTTATCCTACGAAAACCCTCAAAGAGCGAAAAACCCAAACTCCAAAAGATTTGACATATTATTAATGCTCAAACCAATTACAATCTACTGCAATGACATACAAGTTAGGTTGTAGTTTAGTAACAACATATAATATCTTTGGAATCCATCCTAAACCATCAGGCTCCTATTTGCACTTGGATCTCTCCTTAACCTCCTTCCCCCTTCCAAATGATCATGGGAAACCCAAATATATATCTGTCTCTAATCCCCTTAATGATTTGCATTAACTTCTAGATGGTGTAAAACCCTAAACTCCCCAAAATGTGTAGTTGGCCAATGTAAAGCTAATTTCTCAAATCAAACCAAAACAATGGTAAGTAAAATGTTGCGATGCCCAATGTCGTTTCCTATGAACCCAATAAGCCTTCTCATGTTCTCCTTGATTGTTGCCAACTTCAACTTCTCTAACACCAATAGTTATTTTATGACTATGATAGTTTGGTAGTTTGATCCTTAAATAAATCATTTCCTTGGTTGAATTTTCTTCAAATATGTATATGCCAATCCAATACACCTCTAAAATATTATATCAAAACCATAAAGCAAAAGTTTAGACCATAAAGCAAAAGTTTAGATGCGATCAAATGTGACAACTTCCACAATAATGTAAGTTGCTCCATTCCCCAAGAATGCTCTTACATCATCTTCTATATTTTGAAAATAATAATTTTAAAAATAAAAAATATTATTAAATAATTAAAACATTATTTATAATCTTATTCACCAAATAATAAATTTTAATATGACAGAAGAAAACAAACAAACAACCAGAATATATATAACCATAAACTATTTGATAACACTTATAATTGCTATTATTTATTAAGTTAAAATGAATGACAACACACACTCATGGTATGTCATCCCTGGCCAATCTCAAAATCAGAGCACTCTGCAAAGAGGGTTGCTTGAAGGAGGCCATGCACATTCTTCTTATCACTCAAAATCTTTATGTAGACTATTCCACATATATTCATCTATTGCAGACCTGCATTGCCAAGAAAGCCCTTGCAGAGGGCAAACGAATCCATTCACACATCAATGACAGGGCATTTACATTTGCAGCACCCACATTTTTACACAACACACTTATCAACATGTATGACAAGGGTGGAAGCGTTGTGGGTGCTCGCAAAATTTTCGATGACATGACTGAACCGAACGTCTTCTCATGGAATATGATAATTGCAGCTTACCAAAGGCATGCGATTCCTCAAGAAGCATTGAAATTGTTTGATAAAATGCAACGAACCGCTGTACAGCCGGATAACTTCACTTACTCCAGTATTATCCCTGTATGTGCAAGTGTCGCATCTCTAAAACATGGTTTGCAGATCCATGGAAAGATAATTAGATGTGGGTTTCAATCTGATGTTGTTGTGGTGAATTCCCTGATAGACATGTATGCTAAATATGGAAGCGTACACAAGGCACGCGAGTTGTTTGACAAAATGCGTAATTCAAATGTGGTCTCATGGAATGCCATGATTACAGGGTATACCCAAAGTGGTGCTGTTGACCAGGCTTTGAGACTCTTCGAAAATATGCCTCAACGAAACGTAGTGTCATGGAATGCGATTATTACAGGATACGCTCAGAACGGTTTTGTTGAAAAAGCTTTGCAATTTTATGAGCAAATGCAATTGGCAGGTGTTACGCCAGATTCGGTAACTTTTACCAGTATATTACCATCGTGTGCGAAGATGGGAACTTCAGAACAGGGAATGGATATCCATCGGACTATAATGGAAAGCGGTTTATTGTCGGATGCTGTTGTGGTGACTGCCCTGATAGACATGCATGCAAAATGTGGAAGCATACAGAAGGCACGCGAACTGTTTGATAAAATGCCTCAGCGAGATG
The DNA here is from genome assembly GCA_007258455.2 of Sequoia sempervirens. Classification (NCBI taxonomy): domain Eukaryota; kingdom Viridiplantae; phylum Streptophyta; class Pinopsida; order Cupressales; family Cupressaceae; genus Sequoia; species Sequoia sempervirens. Next base: position 10,543 of record VDFB02184995.1, on the reverse strand, counting down.
TGGCCTCGTGGACTGCAATCATTTCTGGATATTCACAAAATGGGCTGGTAGATGAATCGCTGGAGGTTTTTAAGCTAATGGAATTGGAAGGTGTAATGCCAGATTCGTCAACCTTTTCCAGCATTCTCCCAGCTTGTGCCAAGCTTGGAGCATTAGAACAGGGTATAGAAATCCATCAAAAATTAGTTGAAAGGGGATTTTTGTCAAATGTTATAGTTATGACTGCCCTGATAGATGTGTATGCAAAATGTGGAAGCATAGAGAAAGCACATGAATTGTTCGAGAAAATGCATCAACGAGATGTGGCCTCGTGGAATGTGATGATTGTAGGATATGCACAGAATGGGCTTGCTGATGAAGCATTGGAGGTTTTTAAGCATATGCAATTATCAGGTGTAAAGCCAGACTCATCAACCTTTTCCAGCATCCTCCCAGCTTGTGCCAAGCTTGGAGCATTAGAGGAAGGTATAGAAATCCATCGAAAAATAATTGAAAACAATCTTTTGTCTGATGTTCTTGAGACTGCCCTCATAGGCATGTATTCAAAATGTGGAAGCATACAGAATGCACGAGAATTGTTTGATAACATGCATCATCGAGGCACAGTCTCATGGAATGCAATGATTGCGGGATATGCAATGCATGGATATAGCAAGCAAGCACTCGAAATCTTTGAACTAATGGAGTACTCTGGAACCAACCCTGATCATATAAGTTTTGTTTGTGTTTTATTTGCTTGCAGCCATGCAGGTCTCGTCCATGATGGCAGTAGATACTTCACTGTCATGAGTTATTCTTATTGCATCATGCCTACAATGGATCATTGTGTTTGCATGGTTGACCTTCTTGGTCGTGCCGGCTATCTTGAAGAAGCCCTAAAATTCATCATCAAAATGCCAATAAAACTTGATGCAGTTATCTGGTTGTGTTTACTTGGAGCTTGTAGATCACATAAGAATATACGCCTAGGGGAATCTGTTGCAAGAGTCCTTTTTGATTTGGATTCTAAAAATGCTGCACCTTATGTTCTTCTATCAAACATTTATGCAGAAGCAGGTAGGTGGGGTGACGCCCAGACTGTAAGGAGATTGATGAAAGATACAGGAATTAAAAAGATGCCTGGATGTAGTTGGATTGAAATCCATAAAAGAGTTCATGCTTTTTGTGCAGGAGATAGATCACACTCACAAACACAGGAAATATATGCAATGTTGAGGAAATTGTCTTCAGAATTAAATGCAGCAGGGTATATTCCAGATACAAGATCTGTATTGAATGATGTGGAGGAGGAGAAGGAATTACTCATCTGCTACCATAGTGAGAGGTTGGCAATTGCATTTGGTTTGTTGAGCATGGCTCCTGGAACAACTATAAGAGTTGTCAAGAATCTTCGAGTATGTGTCGATTGCCACACTGCAACCAAGTATATCTCTAGGATTGTTGCTAGAGAAATTATTGTGAGAGATGCAAACCGTTTCCATCATTTCAAACATGGTCAATGTTCTTGTGGAGAATATTGGTGAGGCTAAGAGAAACAAGCGATAAACACAAGCCTGCACCACACGAAGGTGTATGATGTTAGGCTTGTAGAGGTAAGAAGGTTCAGGTTTTGCTTTCAATCTCTTAAAGAGCTAGACAGTGGTTTTTGACATGACGAAAGGATATTTTGTATTCATTATTTCCTATATATATGTGGGTTATCTGTTGAAAGTTCTGTTCTATAAAATTACTGTGAGAAATGCGAACTGTTTGCATTGTATCCTGCTCATGACATTGAACTGTTTTTCAGAATGCCTGCAAAACTACGTACTGAAAAGGTGGATAGGAGGAGGAAGAGGCAGAAGAATGGGAAATGCTAAGTGAGAGAAATGCCTGGAGGAAATGGAAATCTGGTCAGCAGATTCTTATTGAAGACGAAGATGAGGATATGTGAGTGGCCGTGAATTCAAGTCATTGCCTTGATAACACGAGCAGAGCATCTCTTCATCTCCATTTACTCCTACATGAAACCCTTCTAATATTCTGTTTATCTGGATTAATTGTAGTATCTTTTTCTTATGTTAGATCTGGCATTTGGGACCAAATTTTGTGTACTAAATTATATATGTAAATTGTTTTTTGTGCAGACAGATTTTGTGTTCTTTACGGTCATGGAATGTGAGCTCATTCTGCCTAAGTTTAACACCTCCTGGACCGATTAACTGCTGCTAAAGGAAGTTGATCAAATCTGTTACTGGAATCCTCAGAAGGGAGGGACACAACATAACACAATAGTCTCTGGATTTTTAAAGATCCCACTTTTAATTTATGTAAATTTGATTTTCCACCTAGGCATATAATATAATTACCTTTTGTAAAGGACAAATGATGAAAATATCTCAAATAATGGCTATATGTTTCTAATGAGTTTTACATGCCCATTACTTTCTTTAGCGGATAACATGTTTTTGGCTTTCATTCAAAGCTTTTTACGGACATTCAGGTTGACAAATAGGTATCTCCCTCATAAGGCTGAGTCTATTAGATAAACATTCATCTATGTTCCACGGCATTTCAGGGACAGGAACAGTGGGGGATGCGTTTCAGGGACAAGAGGGACTAAGAGACAAAAGGGATGGCATTATGGCATATATAAGGATATCTAGATATCAACAATAGTACAATAGATAGGTGAGATACTGTTAACGTGACAGCAGTAAAGAAATATGTACAATAGTCCAATGATGAGTTAACAGATAACAACAGAGCACGTAGTAAATAATGTATTAAAATTTAATTATGTACAGTAGTATAACGTCAAATTCAATGATGAGAATAGTAAGAAAGAAATAGAATTTTAAAATTAGAAATTAAAATTTAAAAATCAAAGTTTCAAACAGTCCCAAATAGTCAAACCTCAAAATAAATTGGCTTCACCACGAGTGAAAGATGAATTCCAAAGCTACTCTTTGATTTGAAGCGGGTTTGTCTAATGGAATTCACCACCTCCCCTACCATCCTCCCTTGTCAATCTACCTAACATTCCAAGATCAACCAAAATGAAATAATACCTTTGTTGTCAACTTGGTGCTCATTACTGAACTGCAACTAGCTTTTGGTATTAGAGATGTTTGTTCTTTGATTGATGATGAAAGTTCAAGCAGTGAACTGATTCTCTTTGCAATAAAGAAACAAACAATTGCAGGTAAAGAAACAGTGTTGTTTAAACTTAGTGTCCTTCCCACTTAAATTTCCACCATCTAAAGTTTTTTTTTTTTTGTGCAATGGTGGCTCTATCCATCTTAACCTTTGGTTTGCTAAATGTAGGACCTTGACGATCAGAAAATTGAAGCCATTGCTTTTGAAGTATGGTTGCTTCCTCATTGTTATACATCTTATGAAGGGCCTTCACAAACCCCTCCATTACCTCATCATCTTCAGAATAAAGAATTTGGCTAACTCTAGGTGCGTATCACTTGGAATTAAGAGCATAAACAACCATATGAAGAGAAGTGTTCATTGTATTCCACCTCTTTGTGACAATATGTTTGATATGCTTCTCATAGAATTGCAATCCAAGATCCTTGTCATGAATTGCTTGCTTCATTTGATCGAGCATGCTATCAAAAGTGTCATAAATCTCTCCAAGGCTAAGAGAGTCTCTATTTGCACACTTGATTACCCCCACAATAAGTGATATGATAAAACACATATATTTGCAAACAATGTCATTAAAAAATTACGACATTCACACTAATAATGTATTAAATTTTGAATATAAAAAGTAAAACAAATTAAAAACTTAGACATATTAATTTAAATTATTAAATAAAATTTTCTTACTTGATATTTGACCACCAAGTGCCATTAAGCACATTTTTTCTCACCACCTTGGATTGTAGAGCATTTTGCACCTTCAACATCCTCTCCAACAAAATAAAATAGTTAGCATATCTAGTCTCAACTAGTTTGAAAAGTAAGATTGGAAAATGCAAGTGAAGTGTGATGGTTACATACAAACATTTGTATGTCTCTGGCTTTGGCCACTACTATCTTCACCCAGTCTAGTTTGCCAATGTCTTTCAAAGCATTATTCAAATCATATACACAACATGAAGTCAAAAAAAATGTTTCTAAGAGCATTCTACCATCAAGCCAGTTAACTTGCAAACACGAGTTGAATCTATCACAACTTGCACAATATTAGAAGAATCAATCTCCTCTTTGGCCTCCTTCAAAATGACGAATTGATAATCAACATCCTTACATTTCCAAGAACAATCAATAGCATAATGTTGATACTAGTTTTGTGTTTGTTTGCTTGTGCTAGCATAATGTTGCATGAAGTTGTGAAAGAATGGCATGAAAATGTTTTTGAATATCATTTGATGCTTATGATGTAATCCATGTGATGCTATCTAGTCTCTCCAGTACTACTTGTGATCTGGAGTTAATATTTTGTAGGTTAAGTGTTTGTTGGGTTGACCTAGTACATTAAGTTGTTTGTGTTAGAGTCACTCAAGGACTCAAGCCTCCAGGATCATCTACGAAAACCAACAACCTTCTACAAGAGGGGAAATCAAGAACATGAAATTGCAACAATGGATGCTAGATGTGGTCAATATGTAATAATCAAGATTGCAATGATATATTGGACTTACACAACTGAAAAAAATCTTAGCTGAGTGAACTTAGTTAGTTGCAATGTACATATGAAGCCTTGCTTATATAGGCAAGGGTGATGATGTACCGATATTCAATGACAGTGTCATAATTAAATGACACGAGTCTATAAAATAACCTAGGACACAAGTATTAAATAAAAGCCAAGTAGATAAGATAAGTGACAACTAATGCTTAACTCGAAAGATTTCTCCCTAATTAATGCTAACTAGAAAAATACCCTCCTAGGACCTAAGTGCACTTAATAATGTAAATTAGACCTAGATAAGACTAGATAGGAAAAATACCTATTTACACCAACACTCTTTTTTTTCTTAGATTGCATGAATTGGAATCAGGTAGCCACCCCCCATAAATTGCAATGCGCTTGGTAAACTTTTTTCACATGACCGGTGATGTTGGCGCGACACACCGTCTGGTACCAAGGGGATGGTGGGGAGACTAGACCTCATGACCTCTTGCTTGCAATAGGATGGTTTAGCCAATCAAGCTAGGCCCACCATCCCACCTACACCCCTCCTTAAGTACAACTTAGGGAGTTGACTATTATGCAAATGACACTAAGATGGGTCCCAGCTACAAGGCCATGTTAGGTATCCATGTACAAATGCACTACAATCTCATAAATGGAGAAAAGGAGAAAACCCAGTGGGATAAAACTCCTCCCCAAAAGAGAGATGAAATACAAAATACTCTCAATTATGCATGAGAGGGAGAAAACCCCATCCAAGGAAAACAATCCCCCATAAGAGAGGAGAAGAGAGACCATGCAATCCCCCCTTAATGGTGAGTCTCTTGCAATGGTAGAAGCTCGACATTGAATGCTGAAGATGATCCAATCTCGTTGAACACCATTCCTCCCCTTAGAAAGAAACAAAAACAAGATGATATGTAGGATGTTTTCCCATTCTGAAAAAGGAACATGAGGGAAGAAGAATCATATTTAATGTCTCTGAATGATGCTCAAGTGTCTCCATGTTGATAAGAAACATGACAAACTGAAAACAAACATTCTAGTCCGCTAATGCCTAAAGATGTCAATCCAAAACCTCCTAGAGACAGATATCAAACATACTCCAAAGACAAAGATGTCTCCTTTGAAGAAGCCTCCTCCAAATGTTGTCCAAAAGTATCCATGCTCATCAAGTTGCAAAGAGTGAACATGTAGAGAATGAAGAGGGTCGGAGAATTCCCTCACAATAACTGAAAAAGAATCATCTCCATCAAAGAGAAGATGTGCAATCAATGGTGTCTCCTAAATTTGAAATGTGAGACTCAACAAACAAGACACCAATGTCTGTCAAGTATGCATCCCAAGTAGATGTAGCTGGAAGATGATGTAAATCCTGTTGCACTAAATCACAAGAGGCCAAACCTATGCCAATATGAGCATCATCAAATGCAATAGAAGATGGAGGAGATAAAATGCAAGGCTCAAGAATGGGATCAGATGTGAGCACACCCAAGTTCAAGAAGCCAAATGGTTCCTCCGAATCATGATTCAATCTAGAAGTGCATCAATAGCCAAAGGAACAATGTCACCATCTATTATAATATTTGATTCTTTCTACCCAATCCAACCAACAATGCTTACATTTGAAGACTATGAAACCCATTGAGATAAGATTCTTTTTCATGTATCAACATCTTAGAAATGATGCAAAATGATGGTGTAGTATATGCAAACCTCTATAGTCAAATCTATGAGTATATGGGTGTTGTAAGATCTTCAAAATATGGTCAAATTTTGGTTTTATGTTTTGTTTTTATGTGTTTGGTCTAATAAGGTACTTATGACCATTTGGGATCATTTTGATCCATTTTGGAATGTTATACATCAATTGGTCAAAAGTTGTAAATATTTGCAAAAAAGATGTAAAAGTTGTCATTGTGAAAGTTGTCATAAAGTGCATTAAAGTTGCAACTTTGATTAGGAAGTTAGTTGTGGGTGGTTGGTAGTTGGAAAATGATTGGGAAAACATAAATACATGTTGTAAACATGAATCCCAAGGTTAAGAAGGTTGGGAGGAGATTGGAATGAAGAAATTTCAATTTTTGCACTCTAAAAACTATATTTTTCTTACAAATCTGACTGTTATTTTCATTTGTATGGACTATAAATTGCATTTAATGACCTAAATTTTATTGGAGATGATAGAGGATTCAATCACCTTCCAAATTCAATTGGTTTGGTAGATTTTCATCCACGTTTGAATAAGTTACAAGCATTTTTGTAAAAACTGCCTGAAACCCTTCTTAGGGTTTGCAGTCACATAGAAAATATCATAACTTTTGTTTTATCCATTGAAAAAATCCAAATTTTGGAATAAAAGTATGTATTAATGTCTATAACAATCCCACAAAGTTTCATATCATAATGTGCATGTGTGAAGGAGATATTTTCACCATTCCACTTTCACAGATTCTTAGAATAGTCATAAAAAAATCCCTTAAATGGTGTCTGTCTATTGAAACCCTCATTTAATCTCATGTATTTGGGTTGGATGAATATTGTGTCATTTTTTAGAGGCCTACCATGGTCTAGGGATAGTTAGGACTTGCATTTTTGTGTAGTTTCAATCATTTGTTTGTGTGCATTAAAGTGCAGTGCGCTTTTATTCATGATTGCAGCCAGGGTCAAATAGTGTGGATTGGGAACCATGCCAAGTTGGAGTAAGGGATTGAAGTAATAAGTTGAATGGGATAAATACTTCATTCCATATGTTTTCTTATTTCAAAGTATGTCATTTCCTTGACTTTGAGGATTACAAGTACTAAATGAATGTTGTCCTAGAGTGCTGGTTCCATGGTTGAAGACCTTCAAGTCCGTTAAGAAGTATTGTATCTAGTACCCTACCGCATTAGTATGAAAGCTAGAAATAAAAGTAGCATAATCGGGACCAAGTTTTTTCAATGAATTATAGACCAACTGAATGTCCTTATCAATACCTATTCTTTACATTGCTCCCTTAGATCATTAACCCTAGTATAGTCTTGGATGTTATCTAAGTTCTTAAGATCATACCTATTAATTCATTAACCCAGCTAATAACCTCTAACCTCTATCCAGAGAACCACATAATGTTTTCTATTTGTCCTAAGCCTCATGAGAATTCTTGCATGATTCAATTTGGAACAACAAATCTTGAGAAACTAGTTTACGAAGACATCAAAGAGCTTTGATATGTTCAATCATCCATTTAATCTTTTTCTCATCATCTGTAGGTTCAGGTACCTTATTTTCAACATATAGAGAGTGAATGTCATTCATTAGTATACTCCAAGCATGTTGGTGCCATGCTGAATAGTTGTATGATGCTAGCAAAGGAACCTTAGAATGATCCATGAAAATGAAAGAACACAAGCAAACAGATCAAAACAATGCACCAAGACACCGCCCAACCAATCAATCGATAATCCCCCAAATAGTATGTGTGGCACTTGGTATGTAGTGCAATTACAATGCCAGAAATGAGTTCTAGATTTACAATGCCAAGATGGATCAAAGATGGAAAAATTACAACAATATCTCATAAAAACTGAAGGTAACCTCTCCCAATATGATCTATACTAAAAATGAAGTATTCCCAAGTGGACAAAATTTCTTCAAAATGCAGTATGTCCAAAGAATAAACCAGAATGCAAAATTGCACAAATCTGAATAAAAAGTACCTAGAGTAAATTTGGAAAAATGTATGGATAGAAATGTAGAGCTCCTCATTACCTTTCCATTTCCGCAAGAATCACAAAAATCAGAGATTGTGGCAAAAATTTATGAGCCTGGGAGTCCAAAAGAGAAAATATGACTTCAACCAGCAATTAAATTCACCTGAGGCAAAATCTGAAAAAATTGCATGCACCATTGTTAAGTGCTCAGAACCAGTTTTTCGTTGATATCTCATTTGCCTATAGGGAAAAAAGTTGCAGCACTGGGTATTTTGATAACTATTTTTGCAAGATTTTCTCACTATCTACAAAATCTAACAGATACCCATATGGTATTTTGTGATTTTGAACAAAATCTAGAAATATTTTTTCTCAAAAATACACCAAGAAAAAGATATTGGCCTTTCCAGACTCAACGATGAGGTCCATTTTTCCCCAATGCGCACTCTACAAAAGCTTGACTTCGAATCACCCTTAGATCTAAAATGGGGTTTTGCAAAACTAAAGCTCTGATACCATGTAGGAGCTAATAGATAGCTCTGATACTATGTTAGAGTCACTCAAGGACTCAAACCTACAGGATCATTTGTAAAAAACAACCTTCTACAAGAGGGAAAATCAAGAACATAAAATTGCAACAATGGATGCAAGATGTGGCTAATATGCAATACTCAAGATTGCAATAATATGTTAGACTTACACAACTAAAAAATATCTCAGTTGAGTGAACTTAGTTAGTTCCAATGTACATATGAAGCCTTGCTTATATAGGCAAGGGTGATGGTGCACCGACATTAAATGACTATGTCATAATTAAATGACATGAGTTAATATTAAATAACCTAGAACACATACTCTAAATAAAAGCCATCTAGATAAGTGACAACTAATGCTTAACTAGAAAGATTCCCCCAACTTAGTGCTAAATAGAAAAATATCCTCCTAGGACCTAAGTGGACTCAACAATGTAAATAGGACCTAGATGAGACTAGATAGGAAAAATACCTATTTACACCAACCATCAAGTTTTCGTGGTGTGCATTAGCATGTGAATGCATACAAAGTTAAAATAGGTCTTGTTTATCTCTTGGCTTGGACTGTATTGAATCTTTTGGAGCCTACTCTTTTTGGTCGTTGCACGTTTCATGTTTATATGTTTTAGTATGGACAACAAGGAGAAACTTTTTAATACTTGCAGAAGGTATAAATGAAAGATCAAGTGTGTGTTCAAGGTGTACAAGTGATGTGTTGTGTGTTCAATGTGAATGTTGAAGGCAGTGAGCCAAAGGAAAAAGTGTAGAAGTGAATGTTGGAGGCAATGAGCCAAAGACACAAGTGTAGAAGTGAATGCTAGAGGAAGTGAGCCAAAGGAAAAAGTGTAGAAGTGATTGTTGGAGGTAATGAGCTAAAATCAGAAGTGAATTGTTTTAGGCAATGAGCTAAAAGTTGAAGTGAATTGTTGAAGGCAGTGAGCCAGAGGTAATATAAGTGTTGAAGTAATTCAGTAGTGTGCTGAGGTTGTAAAACTCTATTGTAAGTGTTGTATTGTACATGGATTTGTAAAATTCCATAAAAACTATTGTAAAAATTTGTTTCATTTGTGAGGTTGGATTTGGATAGTAGCTCCAAGTAGCTTTCTCACCCTAGTTTTTACCTTGTAGGGTTTTTCATGTAAATCTAGTGTTGTGGACGTGTGTTTGTGTTTTGGATGCTTTATCTAATTAAGATAGTAACAACTTTTGATTGATAAGTTTGAATTGAAGTAATTTGAGGGATATATTGATTCAACCCCTCTCAATATATCTATGTGTTCTAACACACCTTGTCGTACTTGTTGAAAATTCTTTCTAATGATTGCAATGACCTAGATTGTATAATTCCTAAACACAATTAAGTTTTTTCCTACATACATTGATAAATACTGGTCACATTTAGGATTGCTAGCCTTGGTAATTAGTAAATTCAAAATTTTGAAATAAATGATAGGAATGTGCTTGTAATCTATTTGTATGGCCATGCTAGAGATTTGTATGGGTTTCAAAACCTATGTTAGCTCTTGATGATATTTTCCTAACCTTGTTAGAGCTTGACAAGAAACTTTGAAAAAAAGAGAAAAGCATCAAGGTTTGGTGGAGGTTTAATAATTACCTTTGGTTCCTAAATATGGTTCAATTGCTTATAGGTTTCATTAAAAATCAAGAGAATAGAACAAAAA
>VDFB02184994.1:0-10466 GCA_007258455.2 Sequoia sempervirens | reverse complement strand
ATGGAAGATTGCATTTGCCAAAAACAACCATTAATATCCTGAGAGGGAGAGGACCGACAAGAGGAACAAAGAACAAGAGTACTTGCACAACCGAAATCATAAGCTGTGGTTATGATAGAAATGAAGGGTGCATGCAAAGTGGTGGAAATGCAGTGAAAATGAGATTTTGCCATCTTTGGAGCATTGATTTTTACTATAGCGTAGGGTACCAAACACCTTGATATAGAAGACCAACGCGAGCGAGTACTCTATGCATGAAACAAACACAGCAAACAATAAGGTTATCCCAACACCCCAAGGTCACGATGACCTCGGTCGGGCCTGGTGTTGTAATAACCAAAAACACACACAGTTGTCCCAGCGTAACACAAGACCTTAGAGATCTTGGTGGGTCGTACGAGGGACAACCGAGAAGACAGCAGACAAAACAAAGGATCAAGGCATGCCCCCATTTCAACAAGCCAAAACACGTCATGGTATGGTAGACCAAGGCGACCTTGACGAGTGATAGGAAGGAACCCAAAATGATAAACAAAAAACCCAAAAGCATCAAAAGATCAAAATAAGACAACGGGTCCTTTGCCATAGGATCACGGTGATGGGTGTGATTAATGAGGTCTAATAGGAAGGGTTCATCCTGTTGAGACCAAGGATGGATGCGAGAGTAGGATGATCCAGGTGACGTGGGATGTCATCGAAGGACAAGGTCTTGTAATGCAAGGGAATTTTGTTTGTTAAGAATTGGTTAGATGTGAGCATAACCTGATAACGAAGCAAAAAGACTGACACAACCTACAGACCTAGGGGCTCGGGGGCCGATCATAGATTAGCCTTGCCTACGTGAAAGCGCAGAGCCCTCGTAGTTCTAGAAAATACCACGGATAAAGCGAAAAGAAGACCAATGGGAACCAATGATGGACAAATGCCCCGGGGGTGAATCAAATGATCAGCCTTGCCTACGTGACAGCGCAGGGGCGACGTAGTTCGACAAATGGACTCGACAAGATGGGACCTAGGTGAAGACCGACACGATGGATGATTCTACCCGATGACACGAGTGTGAATGATGTAAGCTCAGAGTGGGATACCGAAAAAAGCTCAGGAATGGGGGATAGACTCGATGGGTCGTCCAATGCTCAATCAATATTTACCAAGCAGCCTAGGATGAGACGGGTGAGGGCAATGGTGTGGGTGAAGGCACAAACTAACTAGGATGTCAGGTAGATAATGGTTAAGCCCTCTATGGATGACGCCTGTTGCCAGGTTTTCACCACCCATACTTGTCCAAGGCGCCACCAAGAGGTAGTTTTCACCATAGGACGGATTTATTTCTCTTGACTATTTTTGAATTTTTTTTTTTTTGATTTTTTTTGATTTTTTGGGACTAGGTGGGGTAATCGAGCAGACTTAGGCATAGAACTTTTTCAAATGCATGACATTGATAGGCTCGTCCAGGGGGTCTCCTTCAAGAGTAGTCAACCTGTATGCCCCAGATCCATATTTAGCAGCTATGATATAGGGCCCCAACCAATTGGCCTCAAATTTCGCTTTCTTGTCCTGATCTTGCTGAGTACGTTGGTTCTCCTTAAGGACAAGCTCGCCCACCTGGAATTGGCGAGGGCGAACCTTCTTGTTGTAACTACGCTTGAGGCGATTCTGATATGCTTGCAGATGGTCGTATGCCTTTATTCTGCGTTCATCTAATAACTCTAGCTGTGCAAGCCGTGCAACACGAGCATCCTCTTCGCTGATAAGGTTCTTAAGAGAGATTCTCAATGATGGAAGTTCTACCTCGATTGGCAAGACGGCCTCAGTACCAAACACCAAAGAGTAGGGGGTGGCGCCGGTTGGGGTGCGGATGGAAGTGCGATAGGCCCAGAGGGCAGGATGAATATGGAGGTGCCAATCTCGTCTAGTGTTATTGACGACCTTTTTGAGAATACGGATGAGGGTTTTGTTGGTCGCTTCTGCCTGACCATTACCATGGGGGTAATACGGCGTTGACCAATGGTGCTGAATATGGAAGGTTTCGCATAGGTGCTTCATGGCCTGGTTTTTGAATGGTCTTCCGTTGTCGGAAATGATGGTAGAAGGGATACCATATCTGCAGAGAATATGGTAGAGGATGAATTTAGAGATCTGAATGCCAGTGATTTGTGAGAGGGGGATTGCCTCTACCCACTTGGTGAAATATTCGGTGGCGGTGATTATGAAGGTATGACCGTCGGATGAGGGTGGGTGAATCTTGCCAATCAAGTCAAAACCCCATTGGGAAAACGGCCATGGTGCCAGGAGGGGCTGAAGATCTTGTGCTGGAGCATGGATTAAATCTGCATGTTGCTGACATGGGAGACACTTCTTTACAAACTCGCAAGCATCATGTTCTAGCGTAGGCCAATAATACCATGCTCGCAAGATTCTCTTGGCTAAAGCCATACCATTTGAATGCACTCCACAAACACCGCCATGTACCTCCGTTAATGTAGCATGGGCTTCGGTCTCATTTAGGCATCTGAGGAGGATTCCATCATACCCACGACGATAAAGCGTATCACCGACAATGACGTATCGAGATGAACGGTGGATAAATGATTTACGTTGGTTGCGTGTAAGTTCTGGGGGTATGGTATTGTCACGAAGGTAATTATATATGTCTTGGTACCACGGGGAGGCGGGACCTACAACATCACACACCATGTCAGTGTCAGGAACATCATATGCAGGGATTAATAGTTGTTCGACAAGAAATTCACACTCTGTTCGACCTCTGGGCATGTCAATCAAAGAACCAATAGTGGCCATGGCATCTGCTGCTTTGTTCTGCACCCGAGGGATTTGGTCGAACTGTATGGAGGTAAAATATTTCTTGAAATCATCCACCATGCGCTTATAGGGTAGCAGTTTGTCATCCTTTGTGAGGAATTCATCATTAACTTGTCTGATAACCAACAAGGAATCCCCAAAGACTTTCAAATGTGTAATATGCCACTGTTTTGCAATCCTAAGGCCGGTGAGGAGGGCTTCATATTCTGCCATATTGTTGGTGCAGGGAAAGCTATCCTGAATGATTTTGGGATGTAGTCACCTTGAGGGGTGACTAAGAGAATTCTGCCAGATCCACTATGAGTGTATGAGCCATCAAAGTATAGCGTCAAGTTGGTGCTATTTACTGTGTAGATTCCTTCATCAGGAATTCGGTGTCTGTGGGTATGCATCTACTAGTGGTGCTTCAGCCAATTGATCAGCAATAACCTGTCCTTTAATAGCTTTGCGCTCTACATACTCAATGTCAAATTCACTTAGTAGCATGACCCATTTGGCCATGCGGCCAGTCAAAGTAGTTCTAGATAACAGATATTTCAAAGGATCAATTTTAGCAATTAATTTGATTGGGTGATTGAGCATGTAATGGCGGAGTTTCTGTGTACTGAAGACCAGCGCAAGGCACGCTTTTTCCATAGGAGAGTAATTTAGCTCATAGCCGACTAGTGTTCTGCTGATGTAGTAGACTGCCCTTTCTTTGAGTGACTCATCATGCTGTGCCAATAATGCCCCCAGTGCGACTGAGGTAGCAGAGATATAAAGTAGGAGGGGTTTTCCTAGAATAGGCGGCATCAGAATCGGCGGATGAGCTAAATATTCCTTGATTTTGGTAAAACCCATTTGACACTGTGGAGTCCATCAGAAGGTGGAATCTTTCTTTAGGAGATGGGTAAACGACTGACATTTATCTACGAGTTGGGCTATGAACCGACGGATAGACTGCATCTTTCCCTGGAGGCTCCTTAGCTGTTTGAGATTGCGTGGAGGGGGCATGTCGAGGATAGCCTTGACCTTAGCGGGATCAACCTCAATGCCCCGGCGAGAGACTATGAAACCTAACAACTTTCCAGAAGTGACCCCAAAGACACACTTTTTTGGATTCAGCCGCAACTTATAATGCTCCAACCGCTCAAATATCTTCTTCAAGATTGCAGGATGTTCTACTCATGTTCTGGATTTCCCCAATAGGTCATCAACATAGTCTTCCATGATGATGTGGATAAGGTCATGAAAGATAACTGTCATGGCTCTCTGATATGTCGCCCCCGCATTTTTGAGACCGAAGGGCATAACATTGTAGCAGTGCCCCAAGAGTGGTGAAGACAGTTTTGTGTTGGTCTCAGTCTGCGGTCAGGATCTGGTTATACCCGAAGAAGCCGTCCATAAGGGACAACATCTCATGTCCTGCTGTTAGGTCGACCAACATGTCAATATTGGGTAGGGGGAAGTCATTTTTGGGGCAGGCTTTGTTGAGATCCTTGAAGTCTGTACATATCCGAATGTCACCATTTGGTTTAGCAACTAGCACTATGTTGGAGATCCATTCAGAGTAGTCGATTGGCCTGATAAATCCTGCCTCCAGCAACTTCTCTAATTCCTTCTTGACTAACAATGCAACTTGCGGATGCATCTTGCAGAGTTTTTGCTTGACAGGTTTAGCGTCTGGGTTGATGTCCAGGTGATGAACCAC
Organism: Sequoia sempervirens; assembly: GCA_007258455.2. Taxonomy (NCBI): domain Eukaryota; kingdom Viridiplantae; phylum Streptophyta; class Pinopsida; order Cupressales; family Cupressaceae; genus Sequoia; species Sequoia sempervirens. The sequence continues at coordinate 5,953 of VDFB02184994.1, read as the reverse complement.
CAAGGCGGGATCTAAGCCTGGCATGTCTGAATATGACCAAGCAAAGTTAACAATTCCCTCCTGGAGTAGCTGCGCAAAGATTGGAAACTCTTGTTCAGAGAGTGACTTGGCTACATAGGTGATCTTAGGATTTTTAGTAGTTCCCAAATTAATCTCTTGCGTCTCTTCAATCAGAATAGATGATCTGGTAGATAGCTGAGTTCCTATAAGGGGAAGATGAACATCTCCATCTTCTGGCGCCTCTTTGAGGTTTTCGCCGTCAGATGCGTCCTTTATTTTTACTTTTTCCAGGTCACAAAGTGCCTCAGGGAGGTTTTCACTAGATGACCGCTTGTTATTCTTTTTATTCTCACTTTTACGACTGGAGTGTTCATCCTCCCCCAATCCCATGAGGTTGACATATGTATCCGTAGACATAGTGACAGGCGTGCTAGTTCGTAGGTCCCAATCAATGAGCTCAGGATGGCAAAGGGATAGGCTAATGGTGCAGAAGGATAGGCATTCAAACATGGAGGATAGGTCGGCGTGATCGACGTCATCGTACGCACGTATGATGGATTCTTCCTCGGGTATGTCTTCCAATAAGCCGTCGTCCACAACTACACTATTGGAGGCATTAGACAATGTCTCGGGGCCCTTTTGCTTTCTGTCATACCCAATGCCCACATTCTTTGGTAACAGACATGTATCAATGGGTTGTAATCGCCCTTGTTCTTGCTTTCCTAGACCTCTGCCTTGATAGTTATGCTTTTCCACAAACTTTGTCGGCCAGGGGTACTTTTCTTGGAAGTATTTCTTGAGAGGAGTTTCTGGCTGAGGCTCTTCTCGGTAAACCCATTGGCTTATGTCTTCTTCGGGCGCATCTGTCTTGATACTTGGGGATACAAAGGTGGTGGTAGGGATATTCGTGCCACTGAAGGTGACAGTATTGTCTTCCTTTGGGGTAGCACGGGAAGGTTGACCGTACTCGTGTGGCGATGGTGGCATGGTCGCCACATTAAGAGAAGTGTGCATTTCATAATCGCCACACCCTTTGTCAATGATCTGGACTTTTGTGAACGTAGGCTCAGTGGGGGAGGATGGAGTGGTTTTTGCAATGGATGGTGGATGAATGGGTGATGATTGGGATGCCCCCATTTCAACCCTAGGACAATAATGTAGATGGGGAAATGATGCCTCTAGAGCGCGGCAATATTTGAATGGTTGGGGGTCGGCATAGATGGTGACCTCCTGTCCATCGACTGGGAATTTGAGACATTGATGGTAGGTGGAGGGTATGGCTTGCATAGCATGGAGCCATGGACGGCCGAGGAGGAGGTTATATGGTAAGTCTAGATCAAGGACATGACAGGTGATGTACCGAACCACCGGTCCAACTTGGACAGGAAGATTGATGATCCCTTCTGAATTCCTTTCTGCATTGTCATAAGCCTTGATTGTAATAATCTGGTTGCTTAAGTCTGCTTGGGTATACCCCACCTGTTTTATGAATTTTAAAGTGCACAAGTTGAGGGCAGAGCCATTATCTACCAAGACCCTTTTTACTTTATGCCGAGCAACCACGACTTCAATATGTAAGGGGCGATTGTGATTGGCGTCAATGTTGGGCATATCATTGTGGCTGAAGTGTAGTTGGTGGGATGAATCCAGGTGTCCTACCAAGGCTTGGAACTGTGTAGGATCCATATTATTAGGCACATGAGTTTCCTGTAGAGCTCTATTGAGGATTTCTTGATACACAGGGGAAGACTTGAGTAAATCCAAAATGGAGATATGTGCAGGGGTCTTTCCCAGGTGATCAAGGATATTGTACTGGGAAGTTACAGGAGTAGGTTGAGCGGGTGCGGAGGCTGCAGGAACGGTGATACGGGCCCGTCGTGTGGTAACAACACATTGGGGGTCTTTAGCTTTGACGTGTATCATGGATACACGAGGTTCTACCTGCTCAATGTAATGAATAACACCCTCGTAATTGAGGGGTACACTCTTGTAGCTCACGTTATTTGTGCTGTTATTTTGAGGATTACTATTGGAAGTGCTCGGGCCTTGGTTATGATTTGGGAAGGCGTTTTGATAGATCTGTAATTGAGCGTTGGACGACGGAGCCTGACTAGGGTCAACCTTGATGTCACCTCGATCTATGAGATCCTGGACGTAGTTTTTGAGACCCTGACATTTATTCAAAGAGTGTCCTTTGATTTTGTGGAACTCACAATATTCATTTTCCCTAAACCATGCGGGCTTAGGTTTGGATTCATCAAGCGGCTTGGTGACAGGATACGTGATCGGGTAGCTAATTTGCAACAGTTTGTTGAAGACAACACTCAAGGGTTCTCCTAGTTGAGTATATTGGCGTTTATTGTTCCCTTGGTTATTTTGATTGGACTGTTGGGGAGGACGGGGCGTCCCTTGCGGTACAGATATGGCATTAGGCATGGATTGCTGTTGTTTCTGAGATGTATTGGCTACGTGGACGTGTTTAGTATCAGTGACACCATCATTCACTGCATTCTTGTTCTTGTTCCAAAAACGTGGCTTGTCATTGAAAGACCTTTCCCTATCTTGGTTATATATTTTGATGTGCCCTTTGGCAATAAGGGCACGCTCAAGGATGGGTCCTTTCTCCACTACCTCTGCGAAAGTGGTGACACAATGTAATCGGAAGTTGTGGGCCATGTCAGGATGGGAGTTCTCCACAAAAAGGGTGACCATGTCCTTCTCTTTCAAAGGGGTTTTCATTCGGCTCGCCAGGGCACGCCACCTCTGGAGGTAGCTAGTGAAGGTTTCCCCGTCACGTTGTTTCTCTTTGAGAAGATCCAGGGTATCAGTATCTTTCTCCAAGTTGAAGGAGAAGTAGGAGACAAACCTTTCTGACAAGTCCGCAAAAGATTTTATAGATCCCTTGTCGAGGGTCATGAACCACCCTAGTGCGTCGCTTCCCAGACTTCGAGGGAACAGACACAAGAGATAGTTGTCATTGTGGATCACTTCTTGACACTGGGAGTAAAACTCCCGCAGGTGGGCCTTTGGATCTTTGTTCCCCTTATACTTGTCAAATTTTGGCATCTCAAAATGTTTGGGGAAGGGGATTAATGAGATGGAGGGATCATATGGATAGGGGCATATATCTTCGAACTTGAACGATTGTTTGCTAGTCCCTGCCTGGAGATCCTTCAGTGCGGCTTTGATTTCCAAGATGTCCGCATTGGCTGGCGTGTTGGATGGATATTGATGATATGATGATTGTGGATTCTGAGAGGATGTTTGGAGATGGGCGTATGGATGAGGAGGTGTCGCATCCTGCTGATATGCCAAGGGACCTTGTTGATAAAAAGGTTGCTGTTGTGAGGGGGGATATGGATTGGCTGGGTAGTTGTGGGTGGCGTACTGTTGGGAAGTGTGGAGGAAGTGTTGTTGGTTAGCTTGTGGATATTGGGGGTGTTGATATGACTGTTGCGATGCCCCATAGGAGGGTTGTTGTGGATATTGTTGCTGGTTATAATAGTTGTAATGATGGGGCGCTTGTTGATGTTGTTGTTGATGCATAGTTGACAGCTGTGGTTGGCGAGACGGGATGTTATGTGATGGTTGCGCTTGCGGGCGTAAAATGGATGCAAGAAATGGAGATATGGTGGGGGCTGAAGGCCGGGGTGGATTTCCTTACGGTTGATGTTGTCATGGTTGTGCTGAGAATAGGGGATTGACCAACGGTTGTTGTTGAGGTGGAGGTGCGATTGAGATGTTGTGCGAGGGAGGTTGTTGGGCACTAGTGGGAGCGTGGGATTGGAGAGGTTGTTGGGATATGAACGATGATGATGGAGGTATGCTAGATTGGGGTGGCTGTTGAGCTATGAATGACGATGGTGGAGGAATGTTGGACTGGGGTGGTTGTTGGGGTATGATCGACGATGGAGGAATGTTGGATTGGGACAATGGTGGAGGTTGGAATGATGATGGTGGAGGGACATTGGATTGGGACGATGGTGGAGGTTGGAATGACGATGGTGGAGGATTGGTTGCTCCTAGAGGTGGCCGCAAAGAAGCGAAAGGGTTGCCCCCAGTGTTGATAGGAGGCGGGTTCAAAAGGGGCGGTGCCGGTAGCATTAATGGTTGTGGTTGCGGGATGTTTTGCGGCATGCCATAGGCATAGGGATCATTGGGATCAATGGTTTGAGGTGCTCCCATGATTGAGATGGTGGGATGTGTGGGATTTCCAACGGGATACAGGACTACGTTGCCGAATTCGGGTTGATGCCAACCTTCTATGGGGGCATACGAGCTACTAGGGATGTCATGTGAGCCTTGGGGTACGTTGGATGTTGAGGTGCCATACTTGGATAATTCGACACATGACGGTAGCTTGACACCCTTGTCAATCAAGTGAGCCAAGATTTTGTCCCCATGTCTTTCGAAGAGGTGTTCTGTCATTTGTGCATTGACAGGGTTGCTAAAGTGTTCTTCGAACGTGAGCTCGGGTTGATCGGCCATGTTTTCCTCCCCAGGGGGTGATGTGTTTTGACCATCCACATTGGATTGCGATGAGGTGCCGTTGTGGGGATCGTGAGGGATATTAGCACCATAGTTAGGATCGGGTGTGACGTTGACCGTGTTGATGGGATTTTGAGGGTTGTTCAATTGGGCATTTAGGGCTTGTTGGTCGGCCATTCTCTTTGCTTGTGATCGAGTTTGAATAAGCATGCAAGATGATGAAGATCAAGATTGATTCAATTTTGATGGGAGATTAGTGGATGATGATTGATTAGGCCGATGGGGCTTGGCTTGATGGGATCGGATTGGATTGATCGGTAGATGTTGGATTTACCTGGATGTCAGGTTTTTGATCCGAATAGGTTTGATGATGTAGGGATCGGATTAATCTGATGATTAGGATTGAATTGATGATAAGTATGACGAAGACCGAGATCCACAACCGGGTTTAAGAGGGATCCTTGGTAACACTAGGTATTGATTGAGAGGTGGATATATGATAACGACACCGAATCCAACTTGAGATAGAAGCGGATTGATTGGGCCGAAAAGGATGACTGACTTGAGACGGATAGCGATCCTAAGCCAGCTATGATGATTGCGATTAGGGATAAATACCTAGGTCAACTTGGATGGCAACTCCAACGAGGTTTATATGGAATAACGGGGATCGGAGATGAAAACGGAATTAGGACGAATGGGTAGCGTCTTAGGGGAGACGTATGGCTCTCGAAACAAGCAGAAGAGTGTTCAGAATAAATGACCTTTAGAATGAAGGGATGGAGGCTCGGAATGGACGTTCAAAAGCTTATTTTGGATGCTAAATGGCCGTATCGATGGTCAAAATAGAGGGACAATGCATGCAAAGTGATGATGTAGGATGATCAAAGGACAGGTCCGCCACTGCACTAGGACAGGTCCGCCACTGGACTGGGACAGGTCCGCCACTGTACTAGGACAAGCCCGCCACTGAAATGGGACAGGTCTGCCACTGCACTAAGACAGGCCCGCCACTGAAATGGGACAGGTCCGCCACTGCACTAAGACAGGCCCGCCACTGCACTGGGACAGGTCCACCAATGCACCAGGACAAGCCCGCCACTGCACTGGGACAAGTTTGCTAAAGGATAAGGTCAAGTCCGCCAAAGGATGAGTTCAAGGTTGATGTTTTGATGGATGGCAAAGGCAAAGGACCCAAAGTGTAGCAATCATAAAAAAGACTTGGCCAAACTGATAACCACTGGTTTTTTACACAAGAAAGACAGTTCAAACAACATAACCCTAAAATTAATAGAAAGGGGAATGGTCAACAAAGTCTTCTACTCTAGGATGCACATGGTTTCTAAGGAGTCCTCGATATACACCCGGTACGTGAGGCCCAAACCGTGAACACCAACCCGTTACAAGCGTGAGTCGGGAACCTTAGCGAGATACCAAAGGCTCGGACCAACTCTTCACGTCATCC
>VDFB02184993.1:0-10120 GCA_007258455.2 Sequoia sempervirens | reverse complement strand
ATAAATAATCAAGAATAATAATAATACAATCTTACTCGGCTGCAGGATACTTGGCGACTGAAGTCATAGCACGTATTCCTCCGGAATCAACAGTAACATCTCCATTAGTGAATAGGTCGCGGAGAGTGAAGTTTTTTACTCCTGCAGCGTAGTCTGTAAGAGGATCAGGGTCTGCTGCATAAACACCTGCATTCATGATACTAAGAAGTGATACAATAACGAATAACTTCATCTTTATTATTATGATCCTAATGTCTGGAAGCTCCCTCGGCCTTTTTCTATTTCAATGTAAAGTCTTGTATGATCAGGCCGGCATTGTTGTGTATTTATAGGTGCGAGATTGGATACCTTTTAGATTACGTTTTTGAAAGAGGAAAAAATGGGTTTTACAAAGTTCTGATGCCTTTTAGATTACATTAGTGTTACATTGAATGCGAATTTTAGAGCTCTAACCTAAATAAGATTGACTTTCATAAAACTTAAAATTTGTTGTCATTTATTAAAAATATCAATTTAACATATTTCTATAAAACTTTATGCTTTATATATATATATATATATATGATTTTTATAAATTGTAAGAATTTATATTAAATTAAACAAATTTTCATATTATCTATAATTCTCTTTTACTAAAATTGATATTCATTAGACTCTAATCTCACTTTAAACTATACAAACATTCTAAAATAAAAGACATTTTCTCAAGTAAAAAAAAGATTAACAAAAATTGATGAAATCATTAAAAAAATTGGATGGAACACTTAAAATTGCAACATATACAATAAAGGGCATCAGGTAAATTCACCCCAAATTCACTGCTAGAAAAATTCACCACTGCCAACAATTCGCCGCCACAAAAAATTAATCGCTGGTGGTGAATTTTCCTTGAGGTGAATTTATCATGGTGATGAATTTTCTGCCGTGAATTGCTTAGCTTGTAACCTTTCCATGGTACTTGTTGAGGTGAATTTTCCTAAAGCCACAATAAAGATTTTTTAAATCTATTAAGAATGAATTAAGAGAAGAGCTGCATATGAGTAGTATATGATGTTTCTATTAACATTTACCAATGAATTATTGAAAATTATGAGTCTTATGTTTTATGTGATTTTATGAATTGATATATACCAATGTTTCCTTCTTACATTATCTATATTCATTGTGATGATATATAGTTTATAACATTGTTGTAATTCATCATTTTCTTTCTCAATAATTTATAATTCACATTTTTCAATCTTTATCGTATTTTAATAATTATAAAATGCTTAGGACATACGCCACTCTATGTGCACCTACGGAGAATTGTTTTCCTCTTAATATCTCAATAGTTAATTTTATATGCAATGTTGAACTCCTTAAGCCACACTTTCCACCTCTTAAGCTAACATCAACTCAATTTCCTTCATACTTGGATGCTAAGCACTCGTGCATATTCATGAAAGATGAAATCATATAGACAACTATCACATGTATTTTCTAAAGGTGACATTACTTGTTTTGGCTAAGGTAGGGTAGTATGGAGATAAATTAAGTTTGTAGATTTTTTAGCAACTTGATGTTTATTTTATGTAACTCATCATGGTTGCATAACATCTTTAGTAGCTTCATATTTAGTACCAATGACATCAAATGCATATAATATTTAGTACCTTTGTGATTAGTTCCCATTTCTCATCATATTCATACAATCTTTAGAATTTAGTTTCACCATTCAACAAGCGATGAATGATCATTTTGCAACTACATGAGACTTAGATAACCTTGCATGGATTTGAATATAACTCTACATGAATGCACATGCTTTAGTAGTAATTTTCACTAGCATGCAAATTTTAGTAACATGATGATGTGCCCTATGTGTAAGTCATTATTTCTCTACACACCACCATTTGAGACCCAACACATCTTTATGTAGCTCTTGAAAATCACTACCCATATAAGGACATTCTTCAAACATGCTATCCACATAAAGTTTCGTATCTTTAGTTGTGGGATTGAAAAATGAAACTCAACAACCAAGTAGTTTGAAGGTTGATTAGTTTTTGACATTAATCGTTTCATCTTCTGCTCCAAAATAGTAATCACATTGTAAACATAAACAATATATCATTCATGCTAGATTGGCTAATTATATAGTGTAGGGAAACTAGTTTGACGTGTTACCCCTTTTTACTTGGAGGAATTTTTATCCCAAATATTGCTATTCATAATATCTAATTGTATATTTTTCATTTATTTTTGAATAGAAATAACACATTACTAAAAGTCTTATGTCTTCTTAGTTTTAAATTAAGTTACTTATATTTCTTGTTTTTTCCTTTACATAATTTATAAACTCACATCCTATTAAGATTGATTCTTCTTAAAACCTTGTTAAATATAAATGACTATATAAATTCAAAAATAAAAATAAATTAAAAATATATAATTAATTAAAAAAAATACAAAAATATTCTAATCTCCTAATTTAAAACCTAACCACCATCCAAAAGATCGTAACTATAAAATATTATGTGTCTAATATTAGAATTGTTCTCTCCAATTTACTAAGAATATTGAACAACCAAAGTATCATAAAACAATACGACCTTTGCCCTTCAAATCCATTTGAGTATTATTATTTTAAGTAGTTTAAAACGACTGACAGGTAAACAATAAAGCATGCATTTTGTACGAACGCCATAGTCTTGACTTAGCCACCAATAGCAATAATTTATTACGTACTACTCAAACATAAATGCGCAATTTCTGATTCGGAAATAACCAAAGGAATCATAGTAAATTTACATATTTTTGTCATTTCTGTCCTAGAAGTTTTTTTTTTTCCAGTTACGTGTGGTTCTTGCTGAACGATTGCTTTGCGTAAAGCAAGTTCAAAACACATACCGAAGCCTTTCAAATTAATGTGATGTCTACCTACTGTATTCTATGCATAGTTGGTTCTAAGAAAATTCACTATCAACAATTCACTGACAGAAAATTCACACCAACATTTCACTGTCAAATAATTCATGGTCATGATAAATTCATTTCGTGGAAAATTCACTACCAGCAATTCATCGCTGTGGACGAGATGAATTTGTCATGGCGGTGAATTGTTGATGGTGAATTGTTGACGGCGAATTGCTGATGGTGAATTTTCAGACAATAAATTGTTGACGGTGAATTTGCCTAAAGCCCTATAATTACCCTGTGAGAGCGCAACAAAAAACAATTGTTTATGTAGTTGGTAATATGAAGGCAGGTATGACTGCTAGACAAAGAAAACATTTTCATATATTATACTGACATTTGATTTACAAAGCCCTGAAAGGAGGTGTATAAGTTAGACACCACAGCTTTTAAATAAAAGAAAATAAATACAGTTGACATACAATTCAAACATTGAACATCATCCCCAATACAATTTAATAGTCTGAAGTAATATATTATGCTGGATCACAACGACTATTGGATGTTTTATTGAGTTCCATTCGTTGAATTCAATTTCTTTACAACCAAGTTCTCTACTTTCTTTCAAATTTACAAAAGAAAACAGAAATATTGAATGAATAATATTTGCTCCATGTAATTATTTCTACCTAAGATTGAGACAATGAGGAATTATATACCCACTCCCACTGATTATCTCCTAAGTTGAACTTATGGCATATTACGTGTAAGAGAAAAACATAATCTATCCGGGTCCCCTAAAAAATCTTTTGAAATCTGCCTGCCTCTCTTCAACCTGACGTAATCTCCACACATTTGACTTTATTGTGCACGTGCGGAGCATTTTCTTTGTTTATTTTTTATCCTATACTACTTTAAGGAAATTATTAGATCCGTTTTGGATAGATATAGGCTAATTATATGGATGTATACAAAGCAGTTAACAATTTCAGCTCGGACGTAACATTTGTAAGTTTATAACCACTTAATACATGGAATTAACTGGCAAGGAAGATTTTATTTTCGAAATTATAATGAAGAATAATAGTTGATGTTAGATAGAATTTTGTCGCTTAGTTTCTATTAATTCAATATTTTGGATTTTGAATAATATGAAAGTTTTTGTGGGTCAAATCTCTATTTGTCGAGATTGATTCTTTCAACTTGTACAAATAATTTAATATGTAGGAATATTAAATTATAATAAAGAACAATAGTTGATGTTAGATAGAATTTTGTCCCTTAGTTTCTATTAATTCAATATTTTGGATTTTGAATAATATGAAAGTTTTTGTGGGTCAAATCTCTATTTGTCGAGATTGATTCTTTCAACTTGTACAAATAATTTAATATGTAGGAATATTAAATTATAATAAAGAACAATAGTTGATGTTAGATAGAATTTTGTCCCTTAGTTTCTATTAATTCAATATTTTGGATTTTGAATAATATGAAAGTTTTTGTGGGTCAAATCTATATTTGTTGAGATTGATTCTTTCAACTTGTACAAATAATTTAATACGTAGGAATATTTTTTAACTTACATGATCAATTTGGTTGATTGTGAACTACTAAAAAATGTTTTGTCTCAAGTTTTGATGTTCATTTTTGTGTAAGTATATGTAGTATTTAGAAATTATGGATGTATTATTTGAGCTGCAAACAATGAGTTAAATGTAATAATGAAACCCAATGACTCAAATAACAAATCAAATTCAAGATGGAGAAATCATGAAGGCAAGCAACAAATAATTCAAAGAATAACATAAGATTGTGCATCAAACCTCCATTAGGTTGTTTAAAATGTGCTCCAATATGAAGTATGATGGTATGTGGATGCTTCTTTCCTAGATGTTACTCAATTTGATAGAATGAGGATACTATGAAAATGATGCATTCTCAATTTAACAACATAAGGTTAGCATAGGATTCACTAATACAAAAGGGTGGCAAGCAAATCTTGAATATATTTCCTTAATGTAAAATTGAGGGATAGGATTGAAAAATAAAATGAAGTGTTAGGATTGGTTTCCCTTGAAAAGATCTTTAGCATCTTTACAAGTGTGAAAAGAGGATGCAGTATACTAGATTAATCGAAGAGATTTCATTCAATAATAAGATGAAAGGATATATCAACATGTTTAATAAGATTATATGATAAGGTGGTTGGTCAAGCATGCTTAGATATGTGTTAGCATGAGGGTGACAAATGTGAATAACATGATCAAACGTGTGTGAGGAAGGGATGGGGATGAGTCAAGATTAAGATAAGAGGTGGAAGGCTAAGATTCCTCGAAGTTAGCATTCTCACACATGAGTGCACAAGTACTAGGATGAGTCAAGCATACTCACACATCTAGGATGATGGAGTGGCTTGAAGACACATATGAGGAAATGAACTATTAATATTTTGAGTTGTAGCTTAGAATTGGATGATTAAGAATAAAAAAATAGTCTTTTGTCTATTAAAATAAAATTTTAAAAGGGAATGAAAAAGAAGAATTTAGTAAGGAATGGTTAATTTCAAAGTTTAAAAAAATCATTAACTCTAAACACCTTGTTGAAGGTTTGGTAGGCAAACGAGATGAGATATTTCAAATATGTTGATGAGGTATTGGAGATGGGAGGCCTCCAATAGACTTGTTGGGTGTGAAAGGAAATGCACAAATTCCAACACCTTTGTTGGGGAGTTCTTATTTTACTTAAAAATTAAGAGAACAATCCCTATAGCCAACACATACCATTCAAAAAATATGTGTTCCATGTGCTCCATCAACATAAATGTAGAAATAATCAACATGACTACCATCTCAAACATAAATCTTCTCATCCTCCATCATGCTAATGCACAAAAGATAAGATCCAATATAATGAGATGTCACACTACTTGTAACATAGAATCATAAGTCCTACATCAAAATGATATCCAAATAGAAGAAAAAATCTAATATTAATAAATATTCATAAGTACGTGTCCATAAATTATCACTATCAATTGAATAGAAACCATAACTACTTTTCTGAAACATCCAAGTAGGCATAACTCAAAATTAATGTATATGCATCATAAAAATTAAACCTCATGCAATCAACATGTATCCAATCAAATTTGTAATCATAAGTCCACTATCATGAAAATACCACTACATGAGTAATTTATAATCAAATTAAATCATCAAAGAGTCCAAACATACACCAATAGTATCGCATAGAAGGTGTAACCAATATCATATAGTACGAAAGAACATCGGAAAAGATATGCACATTTTATGAACAAATATTCTACAATGTTGTCACTAAAAGTAATGAAGTCTAATAAAAACACAGGAGCACAAATGTAGTGATCATTATAGTTCCATAAAAATATCAATTCTAATTTCATGTGAACATGAAAATCATGGAAGAAGAATAAGACCGAAGAGAGAATCTAAAATTAAAAAATATTTAGCTTCTACTTCTAGAAACACCTCTAAGTTCTCAAGCCATGATAAGTATGCTACCCATCATGAAACCATAAAGAGAAATTAATCATCCACTTCTAGCCATTACCAAGATGTGAGCCTCTCAAAGTACAGGAAAATCAAACCAAATAATGCATTACCAAACCAAGGGAATAAGATTATAACATCATGCACACTCCTTAAAAAAGATAAAATCTCATTACCATAAGAATAAAAAGGAAGAAACAAATCATGCCAACGAATACTAAAATTGTCTTTCTAGAGCAAACATCATAGCTCAAGATTCATTCCTATGAGAAAATAAAGCACAAAACAAAATAAATTTGAAATCAATATGGGTAATACCTTTGAAACTATTTACCACTTAGATGACCAAGAGTGGAAATGAGAATTCTCCTCTAGGATAACCAACCCATAATTATCCAATCTAATAAAATATCCTCAATAAACCTGATGGAACCCCTCAAAATTTTCTTTGGTTCAATTTTAAAATCTTGAAATATTTGGCTTGGAACCTTGTTATAGGCTTAGGGTTATGTTCCTCATCATTGTTTTAGGGTTTGTGTTGCCAAAAACCTTCCAAATTAACCTTTGAGTTTGAAAATTTTGATTTTCATTCTATTTTTTGTTGACCTTCTAATGCAGTTTCCCAGTTCTCTAAGTTGTGACTCATGCCATTAGGTTTGTTCTTTTACCAGCCCCAAAGCACTAAGGTTGCTAGTCAGTGCCCGTGGTCATTTTAAAAATTTTTGTCATTATTTTCCAAGGTTGAAACCTTGTATGATAATTTGCCTAAGTTTGGGGTCGGGTTTTAATATTTCCTAAGGTATTAATCCATGTCTTCATGTCCTTGACCATCATCTACCTAGTAAGTAGCCCCCTTTTTAAGACTAACATTTGTCACATGCACATAAATTAAGTTCTACACCAACTATTTGATCATCGTGAGCTGATCACCACCGTTCCCCATGCACCCAAGCTTTTTTATTGCCTATTATTTTATTCTAATGGGCTAGTGAGCGATTGCTGTGCTTCATGTCTTGCGGCGGGTCCATTTATTCCAAAGGGTCAGTAGGTGGAGCTTGGAGAAGGATCAACATCTGATATTACAACACATGTCTCAATCTAGGTCATTCCCCATGCGCATGTCTATTATATGTATTATGGGAAGTAGTCAGATGAGCTAGCAGGCACTGGACATGTGTTACTTTTATATATGGTGGGCCTAATATCCTTTTTTGATCGGTGAGCGGTATCAAAAGGAGATCAACAGTTGATGGAGGGTGACATAGGTCAATCCCGACTGCTCACTGCCATCCCATGAGGGGCCCAATTGTATCTCCTATTTCTCAGTAGGCGATCTAGCAACTTTCATGTGGAATATTTTAAGGGCTCTGATGGAGTTTAGGGGAGATAAAGTACTACTAAAATTTGGCCGAAATGGTACTAAGATTAAAATAGGTGCCATATTAGAACTTGTTTCGTTTGGCACATGTTTGAGATATGGGAAATGCTTTTCGAGTATGAGCGGATATTTTGAGATTAAATCATGATCACTCCCCGCTGTCTTATCAAGTGATGAATTGCAATTAAATTAATTCCTATAAGCGAGTAGGTAAATATGACAAGACATGTTTTATTAAATGCTAAGTATGTGATTAAGTATGTAGATAGAGTGGGTGTCTATCCACTTGGGTTTTCCTAATTATGAAAAGGCATCAAGCACATGCAATTATCTTTGTCATAATTAATCATTCTGATTGATTATTTGTTGATTTGTCTCAATGTGTGATCGACTACTAAGGTTCAAAAATAAAAGTAGTTGATTGTTAGCTTTCTTACATAAAGCTTTCTTTGAATATTAATGGTTGGTACACTTGCATTGCTTAATATAATGAGGACTGATAGCCATATTTTCCTCACAAAATGGTGAAAATTGAGCTTAAGTCTGTAAGGAGGTTGGTGAAGAGTTTCTTTGGTAAAAAGGTTGTAGAGGTATTGTGATAAGCTTTTCCCCGGGTTGGTAGGATTCAAATGTTGTTAGAGGTGTCTTTTTCCTGTGTGAAATTGGTGAAGTTACTCTTCCTAATCGATAAACTAAGCTTGTCTATGAGCCTAGTCCAAAGGTCTAGGAGACTCAATCCCCTTGAGTCTCAAAGTGACATTCCCAAGAATGAACAGGATATGTCTAAAGCTCATGTAACTTCGAGGAAGAAAACAAAAGTTGGTAAGAAATCTGCGCGAAGCATTGTTAAGCGTGCCTATCATTTGAAAAGTAGAATTATTTTGAAGGAGTTGGTTAAAGGTAAAGGGAAGAAATCTAACAAGCCTGAAAGGGAGGTAGCGAGGAGAATAAATACCACTAAGCTTATCTAGCATTGAGTATTAGAATCCCTCAGATAGCGAGACTGAAACTGATTCAAGGTACTGCTAGTACCGTATGGCCATGGCTGATATGAAAGACTTGGATGATGAGGTGCTAGTAGGCTCCCTAATTTCAATAAGGAAACCAAGCAAGAGTACTTACTCTACTATTGACAAAGCAGTGTAGAGCCTCATTTTATTTCTAAGCTAGTGCTTGGTTTTTGGTCCTTTTTGCTAACTTGGTTCCTTTCGGTTGGTTTGTAGTTTGTGCCTTTGGTGTTGATGTCAACTTTTCCAGGTTTGGTGTGGGCGTGCAAGTTTTGATGTTGCGACAACAATTCCTTTTGGAAGGCTGGTGGGTCTTCTCCAAATAACAGTTTTTGGAATTTTTCTTTTTGCTTTCCCTTGTCTTGCGAATGATTGCTTATAACTGTTTGGGGAATTTCTCACATTCAGGTGAAATTAGTTTTGAAATGAAAGTGAAATGTAATGTGTAATTGATCCTGATGCTTGTTGCTCCCTTGTTCAATAAAAGGGATTTCAAGGCTAATTACGAGGGGGCAGTTACCAGTTTTTCTTTGAAGGTGGAGTTAGCAGTTTTTCTTTAAAGGGGTCACATAGAAATAGAAAGAATACTAAATTTTTTTGGTAGTATGTTTTAGGGATGAATTTTTTCAATATGTACATGGTTCTTTCATAATGATAGTGATAATATATATAACAAAGTATTATAAAGTGTCTATATGTTTTTCTCTCTTGTGTACTAGTTCTACAAACTAGAATAATATAATCAATGGTTATCTTATTTGTCTCTATTGGTTTCCAATGGATGTACTCCTCTATTCTTGCTCATCAATTCAACGAATGGATGTAAATGCTTGAGTATAACTGTAGGTTTGTAATAAGTCATGTCTGAGGATGCTAGTAAGAAGTGAATGGTTGAGATGTTAAGTGAGAATACTATAATGTAGTGTTTTCAAGGCTATAGGTATTTTCAAGTATGAAAATTGTTGTCAAATCACGTGGGTATTAGGATTGACTCCATTCCAAGGATATGGCACTAGTTTAAGTAGGGTAACTACACTGCAATTGCGATGACCAATTTAACAAATAATCACAAAATCAAAACCAATTTACTTATGAATCTTGTTGTGGGTGTGTGTGGAATTTAATGCATAATACGTCTCGTGTTTAACTCAGACACTATTATAAAGGTCAGCCTGTACCATAGAAAAATAGATCATTGAAATTTTCATGGTTATTTAGGTCTTTTTCCTGTGATGCTTGACCTATTTTTCTTTGATTTAATGTTGCAATGTAACTTAAACATTCACATTAGGTCGTTAATATTCAAATTA
>VDFB02184992.1:0-40760 GCA_007258455.2 Sequoia sempervirens | reverse complement strand
ATGAAGGAAAGAATGGAGCAGCTAGCTGAATTGGATGAAATGAGGAGAGTGGCTCAAAATCAAAATATAAAGTTGTAGAAGCAGATGAAATATTTATTTGACAAAAAGGAAAAGGATAGGAAATTTGGAGAAGGTGATCTGGTATTGATGTGGAATGCAAGGTGCCAGGAGAAGGGAAAACATTTTGTGGTGGTTGGAAAGAAAGGTGAAGACTCATAATATTTGCAGAATATGGCTGGTGAAGATCAGGAATTGCTTTTACATGGGAAATTTCTGAAACATTTTTTCTCTTGAAATAATGCAGAGGATTAAGGGTTGCCAATGCATGGACAACTCTTGATGGTTCTCTTTGAAATTCTTTTCCATGCACAGTAGTTTAGGAAATAAAAGGAACAGGAATTGCAAGTACATGGACAATCCTAATTTTCCTTCTTTTGAAATAAAATTTTCCATGTATAGTAGTATAGGGTCTCATTCACTGCCATTGCCATTTGTTCCATTTTGCTCACATGTTCCATCACTTTGAGTTTGGTTTGCTCACCCAGAAATATGAATCCTTGCAATTATCTCACTATCATTCATCCCCAGACGAAGCCACTGTTAGAACTATAAAATTTTGAAATTTTTACATTCTATTGCATCCAAAAGTTGCAGTATTGAGTTCTCATCATAAGCATCAAAGTCCCTCTTTGTATTTTCTTTCTTGTTTTCTATCATAAAAGCCATTGAATCCATCAAGTCTTTCATTTTTCATTAAAAGACTTGAATCGGCAAGACATTGTAAAAGTCTCCCCGACCTGATTTTTCACTAATATATGTTTGTTGTAGACTATCAGTAGGACAATTTGCTTGTTTCAGCAAAAAAAGGAATCATTTCGACAAAGGGGAGTCATTTTCTGAGTGAAGTCATAGCGAATACAGTGTGTTTCACCAATCGATGCATGTGGAAGTTTATCGCTCAAGATAAAGGTGTTCGGGAAAATGTTTCGGCGAAATAATTTTTTCTTGCCGACAGGCATCCTGAAAAAAGTATATCGGCATATGTTGGGGCATCGGTGTAATGTCAAGGTGAAGATAATATGTCATACCGACTAATGCATAAAGGGGTTGTTTTGGCCAGACTAATTGGTATCAGTATGAACTCATAACGAAATCATTTTGTTTTACCGATTGCTTGCAAACAGATGTCTCGGTAAGACTTATGTGCATCGGGGAAGGTCTAGGCGAAGGGGCCATTGTTTGGCCAAACTAAGTTCAAAGGTATTTCAAACCTATCGGTGAGAAGCTATGGAGTCTTGCCGATTCAAATCTTATGCCGATGGAGATATGCATCACCGAGAGAAGAACTTGTCGACATAAGTTTCACCGAAGTACGAATATTATACCGACAGATGGTTGGGGGTGAGTTTTCCCGAATAGGAGTAATCTGGAGGAGTGATTTCGATAGGACATTTGGTGTCAGTGTAAATTTTCCCGAAGGTTCATTGTCTTGCTGAAAGTATTGTTTCAATGGTTGGGTTTATTTCTTCGGTGAGAAAACTTGGTGGACATGCCAAAATGAGAATTCATCGGTGAAAGGGTGATTTTGTCTTAGCGAATGAAAATACATTGAAAAGTACATATCAGTAAGATGCACAGATATCTGCATAACATCTCCCCGACTTTGAAAGTCACAGCGAAGCGGGTGAAATGAAGATTGTATCGGCAAGAGTACAAATTTGTCTTGGCAACCCAATGTAAATAAAGACTTTCAGTGAAACAGGATGAAGTCTATGAGAGGTTTCCCCGACATCTGTAGGTTATAGCAAAGAACATAAAGATAAAGGATTTCAGTCAGTTTGAATAACATTAATGTCTCAGTGATTGGAAAATGCTTTGAAGAATACATATCGGTATTGTTCCATGATATCTATGAGACGTTTCCCTGACTTTGAATTGTCACAGCGACATGAAAAGCAGAAGAATTTGTCATCAATTTGATTCCAAGTGTCAGTAGGACCACAGAGTTTCTTGGAAAATGATGAAATAAACGTTGAAAAGGATTTCGCCCCAGATTTGAATTTTTCTCATCGAAAGGACATTTGATGTGGCAGTGCCAGTTTCAAAGGAGGCATCATTCATGCTTCATTAATGGTGTGATGGGAGAAAATAGTAATGACAGTAGTGTTTTAATCAATTCCTCATTTCTGAAATGATTGCTGGTGAATTGGCAAGTTGAACAAGAGAACCAGGACAATTTTTCAGTCTGAGGACCTCAAATAGAATACTGTAAGTAGTTGCTTCTCTATTTTTCATATTTTGATTCTGTAAGTTTGAAAAATGGAGTCTTCTGGTTCTGGAAAGGGTAAGGGTAGAAAACTTGCTAAGAGTAGTCGGTCGAAGGGAAAACCACAGATATATGTGTCAAAAGAAGGAATTGGTGAGGTTTTCAAATTGGAAGGATTTTGTGATGAGGAAATCAATTGTGAAGAGTTGCAGAAGGAATTTTTCAGAATGGATACAAGTTACAAGGGTTGGAGGTTACCAATTCACAGGGTTAAACAGGGTAACAAGCCAGAACCTCTGGAAGATAGTGAGGGGCCTCCTTATCAAGTAGATTTGTTTGAACCCTATATGAAATATACATATTTTTTAGTGTGTTAGGTGTTGGGGATGGATGCCCCAGAATTTATGTCAATGGTGCCAATGGTCATTGCAGTAGACATTCAATATCACAATTCTAGGTTATTTGATTATGCTTCATATATTTCTAAGGAGCTTGACTCGGGATTGATGGCTATAAAGGGTGTAGGTTCCATTCTTCACCTCAAAAACTATTCATTGTTGATGCATTTAGTGCTATATTTCAGACAAGAGCTAGGGGTGTGGCCTCCGGAAATGAGAATTTCTCAGATTGGTAAGGAGGGTGAAGCATAACCTGTTTAGTTGTGGACTGCCATTTGGGATAGCAGGTTTGCTGGTTCTAGTTTTATTCATTTTGAGGAGTATTTTGTAAAGACATTGTATAAATTGTATCATTATCCTTGTAATCATTCATTGACTGATGAGATCAAAAGTTTCCTTCGGCCTAAAGATTTCAATGGGCCAATTGACCATAACTGGGGAGACTGGTACTGTTTAGAGGGAGCTACTGTAATCAGAGTGTATGGATTTGAAGATGCTCCTTTCATTCTGCCAAGGACAGTTCCAAATAGGGTTGCATACTTGGAAATTGTCAGACAAATGGATTATAGTAGTGTGATGCATTTCAATTCTTTTGGGAAGCAGACATTTATGCCTAGTACTTTATGCTTTGTTGATTTCACTGTGTTGGCTAAAGAGGTATATAACTCAATCCTTGATAGATTATTACATTATAATATGAAAAGAGGACCAACCAGGAAATACTTTGACCCTGAAGGGTATATCCATTCAGCCAAAGAGAGGATTAACTTTGGAGGGTATCAGCATGTACCTTATCCTTCTAATGATATGATCAGGAATCTAGATGAAGATGAAACAGAAAGCGTAGTTGAAAGGTATAATCAAGGGCTACAAGATACTGAGTTATTGTCTTTTGGAGATGAAGAAGCACCAAGAGCTGATGTCCCACAGGGTAAAACAGAAAAGATATCCAGAATGAGGACTCAGCAATATGTCTGCCCAATCAGATAACAAAGTATTGAAAGTGGTGATGTTGATGCTAGGCACATAGAGTACAGATCATTTGTTTCTGATGATGAGATTATACATTCCCTTGACTTCAAAGCATTCTTATACAAGCAGAAGGGGAAGGAGATAAGAGAAAATGTTGATGATATCACTTCTGGAAATGAGGAACAATTGCTAGCTCAATTGAGAAGATGTGTGGATGATGAAATGGAAAATATCACTCCTGAAGTGGGGAGGAAAATGTTGGAGAATGCTAGTGTCATGATATTTCCTGGCCTTGATTTGAATTATGCACTGGTCTTTGATAGTTTCTTGAAGGGTAGTAATGCTACTCATAAGCTTGATAAGGAAAAGGTGACAAAAGTATATACGGGCTCCAAGTATAATACTGATGAGGGATCAATGTTGATATGGGCTTTGTACCCACCCCATAGGAAATCAGTGGTACTTGATATAGAGAAGGCATTTGGTCATGTCTTGACTCTAAAAGCTGGAGAAGTTGATCATGTTGCTACTGCTGATATTGGGGTAAATATTGCAAAGTTGAATAAAGCACAGATTCAATTATTGATAAAAGAAAGAGAAATGTATAAAGCAAATAATGAGAAATTGTTGAGAGAAAATGATAGACTCAAAGACTTGGTTGGTGTTTCAATGGGAACAACCAAAATGATAACTCAAGGAGAAAGCTCTCAAGCAAAATACCGTTGGGTAGGGTCAAGTGCTTATTCTCAGGGAAAGCATGATGCTATTGTTGCAATTATCAAGAAGAGGCAGGATCATTTGACATCTTGGTTGAATAAATTGTGGGGAAAATACTCTCATACTCTTGTTGCATTGAAGGAACACACAAGGATGGATGGATGAATCATGGAGAAATTTCATGAGTTGGCTCAAAGTGATGAAGCTAGCAGTTTTGCACTTGAAGCTGCAAATCACATAATCAATCGCCATCGAAATTTCTATGATGAATTGCAAAGAGATGAACAGGGGTTAATTGTAGCTACTGAGAAAATTGTAATTTCATTTTCTGATGTTAATGGGGATTTTAAAGAGGCCACCAGGTGGAAAAATGAATGTGAGTCAATGCTGAGTGAAATCATGAAGATAGCTTCTGCAGAGGATACAACATTGGAAGAAGTGAGTAAACAAAATGAGGAAATGGTCAAGATGGAAGTTACGGTCCGGAATGTTGTTGAGGATGCGGACACATATGAGCGCCAGGATTATTTGGACCACCTCAACAAGACTCACTTGTGGTTAAATAGATCCTAATTATTCTCTATCTTATGTTTTATAATTTGTATTTTCTATTTCTAAAAGGATGTGTTCTTTCATATTCTCAATGTATAAATGTCTATTTTGTAAACAATATGTGGATATAGGTAGAATAGGATAGAGAATAGAGAATACGGTGGAACACCATGTTTCACGGGGTTGAGACTATGTTGTATGTTTTGAAGCCATGGAAATATCAATGAAAATCATCTAATTTGCTGGCAAATTCTGGTGTCAATTGTTGTGTTGTGCCTATTGAAAGAATTATTTGAGTTGTCTCTAAAATTGATGTTTCTTGGTTATTTAGATCAACATAACAAGTTTATGTCTGTTTTATCAGTACGTATTTTCCGTATCTATGTGATTGGTTGATAGGTTCTTTCAAGGAAGGATTAAATCCTTTTGATTAATCACAGTAATCAGGGAATTTCATTTAGATCAGTAAGAAGAACTCAATAATCACAACCTTGCTTTTTTATACTGGTTATAAATAAATATGCCAAACAATTTTAATGAATCTAGAAAGAAGTCAGTTGTCTATGATTTCATTTGACTCTATATATTATATAAGGCACTGGTCTTACTATTTTCATCATTTAGTTTTATTCATACTTTTTACATCTGTTAACTGAGCATATTAGGGTTTAGTTTTGAATGCTGGTATATAATATATACCAAATCTGTTTTATTTTGTCCATTTCAATCTACCATCATGGACAAATCTTGGCATGAGGATAAAATTTATAGTCAATTCTACTTCATTTGTTATAGGTACACCCGCCTAGGTTTAGCAGCACCTGGAGAGTAGAAGGTTTAATTGTTTCAAACCTTGTTCTATTACCCTAAAATGTCATGGAAGCTTGGCAGCCTTTCATGGTTCAAACCTCCGTTTTGGAGAGCTAATAGTGGGTGTAATGTGCCTAGATGAGATGATCTAAATGCAAATAACTAATAAAAGCTATTTATTGTGTATGCAAAACTAAGAAAGGCAAAGGGTTTGAAAACACATTGGTGTACGTAAACATGAACTAGAATCATGAACAAACAAGAACAGAATTTAATGAAACTGAATGAGGTGCACTTGGAGCTTGAAAGTTATTGTTGGAAGGTTCTAGACTGCTACAGAGATCAATGTTGAAGCCCACTAGGACTCATTCGCCACAGATGGTGAATTAGTCTTATTTATGCTTAAATCTATCGAAATAGGTTTTAGGATGTCGGGAAAACGGAACTTCATAAAACTATATTTCCATCCTGGAAGTGGGACTCATTCACCACAGATGGAGAATCAGTCTATTGAAACTATGAAAAATCTTGTATTTTTTTGGCCTTTACTCATGTTCCCTAGGAAGTTCCCACATCATAATTTCATAAGTAGTATAAATTGTTAATACTTGTGTGGCAAGATCCATCCATGTTCACCAATAATCCCACCAAATTAGCCTTTGATATGTGAGCGTTCCTCTGGACATCATTGATCAAAATTTTCAAACTATTGATCTATATCGGCAAGATTAGGGAAAGTCCTTTTGATCAACAAATCATAGCTTCTAAGCTTGAGCATCTTCTACATATCGGCAAGAAGTGAACCGGGTTACACCGATGAGAGGTCATGAAGAATGCATAATCAGTAAGACAATTCTTGTCATCTTACCGATGAAATTCATCGACAAGAACAAAGCATTCGAAGTGAAGTTTCCAAGTCAGGTTGAGCCCTTAACTCACATCGATGGAAATTGAATTGGAAAGACACAAATTTTCTTTTGTTGATGAGACAAAAGAACAACTATCGAGAAGACTTTTGCAATCAAAATGAATCACACAAATCTTGTCGACCATATTGGTTACACCGATAATGAAAATTTTGGGAGGAGTCTTGTCGATCAATCTAGACAAAGTGAAGCGGTAGATGGAGCTTATCAGAGAGACGTGCACAATTGGAGTGAGTAATTATGTTCTTTCTAACCTCACATATTACACTGATGAAGGATATTTTGAGGAGAGTCTCACTGACCCATTCAAAAGAAAGAAGTGGTAGATAGACATATCGGAGAGACCAAATGACATCAGAGCAATGTTTCATTCTCTTAGCGATGGTTTTTGTCATGCTAATGATAATACAAAGGGATCAATATTCTTTGAAGTAACACTAGATGATGATGGAAAAGGGCTTCTAATGATCTAGAACAATTTTAAATTGGGGTAACTTCACAATGATCTCCCCAAAGTAGTATGTGTTGGAAAACAAGAAAAGGGTCATTTATGTAGCATCAATAGAAAAATAATTCGGTCTTCCCAACCAAGGAGAATAAATCAAAGGTCACTCATCAAAAATACATTTGGTTATGTCTTGGCGATCAAAACAGAATATATAAATCAAGGGTGGCCCGAAGATGACACACAAATCGGCCAAGAACCAAAGGGGTCTCACTGATACGATCTTGTCATTCTAACATTTCAAAATTCAAAAAATATGTTGCATTCACTCATAGAGATAGACATTAATGGTTGCATGAATGTGCATTATGTACATATCTTTTGATTGAAAGAAAAATAATCAAAAGGGATTTTTAGAATTCGTAGCGAGAAGGACAAAGGATCAGATAGAGGCCAAAATTTTAGTGCGGACAAAGATTCACAAGTAAGTCCCTTTGCAGTTGAAATTCTAATTCAATTCTATTATATTGAAAAATGGAAAGGTCAAGCTCTGAGAAGACAAACGGTAGAAAAAAACAAGGTGAAAGTAGTCAGCCAAAGGGTAAAAAATAGAGAATTGAAACTAGTGAGGAACCTAAAACAAATGAGATGAAACTAAACCAAGACCTCATTGACCAATTTCCCAGTTCAGGACCAAAGGCTAGAAGGTCTACATAGTTAAGGGCTAATGTTGAGAGGTTAGAAGATAAATGTGCACATGTGGGTAATGTATGGACCCCAATTAGGGGATATGAACTTTTTATTTTCCATTATGGTTGAAGAAATAGGTTCAAACCTATATGCAATCCATGGAATTTCAATTTAGGAAAGCTTGTCATCCCAAATGTATTCATAAATATTGACCTTATAAGACTTCTCGCAAAACAATATAATCCTAATATGAAAGACATATGTGACTTGCAAGGAAAGCCCTTTATACATTTTTCAAAAAATGTTATTTTTTAAGTGTTCAACTTAGATAATACATGTGATGAGCCCATAATACATGAGGATTTAGAGAAAGAGTACTGGAGGATGGACACTACTTACAAAGGCTAGAAATTGCCACTACATAAACCCATAAATGATGGGAATTTAATATGGGGATGGACCTCCTTTCCATGTTGATTTGTTTGAGCCATACATGAAATATACTTACTTCTCAGTAGGGCAAGTAATGGGAATCGAGGTCCTTGAGTTCATGTCTATAAGGCTGATGGTAATTGTTGTAGATGCACAATGTCACAATCCAAGGCCTTTTGATTATGCCTCACATATTTGCAAGGAGATTGATTCAGCATTAGCAGCCATCAGGAATGGTGCTCCTATAATGTATTTCAAACACTACTCCCTTTTCATGCATATGGCATTGTACTATGGGCAGGAGTTAGGGTTGTGGCCGGAAGAATTGAGAATAACACAATATGACAAGGAAGGTCAACCACTGCTAGTGCAGTTGTGGACTGCCATATGGGATAGTAGATTTGTGAGTTCTTTTTATGTGCATTTTGAGGAGCATTTTGTCAAAATACTATATAGATTTTTCAATCATCCATGTGATAATTCTTTAACTAATGAAATTAAGAGATTTTTGAGGCCAAAAGATTTCAATGGATCAGAAATTGTTGGTCACAATTGGGGTGATTGGTATTGTTATGTTGATGCCACAATGATTAGGGTGTATGGATTTGAAGGCACGCCTTTCTTTCTCCCAAAAATAGTACCGGATAGAATTTGCATATTTGGAAATTGTCAGACAACTGGATTACTCTAGTGTTATGAATTTGAGTTCTTTTGAGAAACAATCATTTATGCCAAGTACACTATGTTTTGGAGATTTCATTGCCTTGTCTAAGGAGGGATATGATTTGATTTTAAATAAATTATCTCGATTCAATTTGAAGAAAGTAGCACCAAGAAAAGCGTTTGACCCTGAAGGTTACATTGATTTTTCTAGAAAGAAGGTAAAATTGGGCGGATATGCTCATATACCTTACCCACATGATGACATAATCAGAAATATAGAAGAGAGGGAGGTAGAACTAGCCATTGATGAATATAATAGGAAGATAGAGCAGCAGATGAGGGAAATTGAAGAGGCAAAGATGTTGTCTTCTAGTGACGAAGAACCCTTTGGTGAAAAAGAACCTCATGATCAAATGAACAAGATTTCAAAACTAAGAATAGAAGAATATCAACCTCCAAACAAAGAGCAAGAGGTTGAGGAAGTGTCTAATATAGATTCAAGGCAATTAGCTTATAGGTCTTTTGTTTCTGATGATGAGTTTATCAAGTCTTCTGAAGTTAGGTCATTTTTGTATAAGCAAAATGGGAAAGCAATCAGGGAATCTGTTGTAGATATTAGTCCTAGCAATGAGGCACAACTACTAAAGACCTTGAAGTCAGATGTGGAGAGTGAAATGAAAGACATGACTCCATAAAAGGGAAGGAGGTTGTTAGAAGAATCTGGTGTTATGATATTCCTTGGCTTGGATTTGAATTCAGCTCTTGTCTTTGACAGCTTTTTACACATTAATGGTGCAACACACAAGTTAAGCCCGGAAGGAGTTACAGAAGTGTACACAGGGTCAAAGTAAAACCCTAATGAAAATTCTCTCATGATTTGGGCTTTGTATCCTCCACACAGGAAATCGGTGATAATTGACACAGAAAAGGCATTTGGCCATGTAATGACATTAAAGGTTGGAGAAGTTGACCCAATTGCAACTGTTGATATTGGCATCAATGTTGCCAAATTGAATAAAGCACAAATTCAAATGTTGATCAAAGAAAGGGATATGTACAAAATGAGTAATGAAAAGGTTCTTAAGGAGAATGATTTTCTAAAAGACATGGTCAAGGGTACAAGGTTATTGACTCAGGAGAAAGTTCCCAGACAAAGGACAAAAGGGAAGAATCAAACATATATGCTCAAGCCAAATTTGATATGCTTTGTGCAGTATTCAAGAAAAGGAATGATAAATTAATGGTTTGGATGAGAAAGTTCTAGGGAACTAATTCAAAGAGTTATGCTACAAATCAGGAGCACAAAAGGATCAGTGACAAAATTCAAGAAAAATTTCAAGAAATACGAAAGAAAGATACTTCTGACAATGAAGTTGTCACTGCACTGCCAAGGAGATCATGAGAAAGCACAAGGGTTACTATGAGGAACTTCAGGGAGATGCAAAGGGATTTTTTGATGCTACAAAGGAAGGGTTTCTTACACTATTTAGAAAATATGGAAAATTAAAAGACAAGACCAAATGGATTGAAGAATGCAGGTTGATGTTACATAAAACACTAGAAGTGACCACAAGAAAGGACTCGGCATTGGATGAGGCATGTGAGCAGATGGAAAAGATGGTGATCATGGAGATAGCAGCCAGGAATGCATCAGAAGATGTTGACACCCATTCAAGACAGGATTATTTGGATCACTTGACAAAAGTCCATTTATGGCTAACTAGAGCCTAATTAATTATGTTAATTGTTGTTAAACTCAAAAGACATTTATGAAGGGGCATGTCCTCTTTAAAGTATTGATATATATGTTGGACATAAAGTGATAGGAAGGTATGAGCGAATAGAGAGGAAATAGGAGATATAGTAGAATTATTTTCAGAATGTTCATCATATATGTTATACTTAATGGACCTTGATGCATGTATAAATTTTAGCTGAAATCAATGAAAGATCTATAATTCTATGTGGTGCAATATTGGTATCTGTTGTTTGTTGATCTGAAGCAATTACTTAACTATCTCCATATTGCTACTTCTATGTTATTTGGAGTTGTATATCCAAGTTGATGTTCCAATTCCATCAAAACACATATGTTGTTGTTGTGTGGTCAAAATAATTGGTTTCTATAAAAGAATTAAATCCTTTTATTTGACTACAGTAACTTTGGGGTAGCAATTGGATTAATAAAGAAGAGTTAAGTAGTTGATATGATTTTCATGTTGTCTCCAAATTGATGATATCATGTTATTCAAGTTAAGGTTGAACTTACTTGTCAATACACATTTGTTGATATTGTGTGATTTTGTTGATTAGTTCCTTCAAAGAGGGATTAAAAATCGTTTTAAGATATCGCAGTAGCTTGGTAGGGTCAATTGGATTAGTAAGAAGAGCCTGTTAGTCACATCCTTGCACGTTTGTACAAAGTACAGACAAATTAAAGTGCCAAACAATCAAAGTTAAAACCAAAATCCGTCATCAGTTATAGAACTACATTGACTCTACAAACCCAACAGAGCACTGGTCCATCTCATTCATACATTATTTATTCAATTTCACATCATAAATTACTAATTGTCACATTAGAAGTAGATTAGTCAGTAGGCATTCATCTACCCTACACCATCTGCCACCGTGAATAGATTAGTCAGTTCAACCAAATCATACATTCTTCCAATCTGCTTCATTATAAAGGTATACCTTCCTAGGTTAGCAGAGCCTGAAGTGCAGGAAGTTATCAAACACATGAGCTAACTCCATTTTTTGGTTCAAGAACGTTGCAAATTTGCTCATAGAACTTGGCATCCTCTTAGCATTTGCAACCTACATTTTTGAGATCCAACACAGTCCACCTACAAATTTCTAAAAAGTCAAAGGTCAACTCTGTGGGTCCTAGTCTGCACTTTTCTACCTAACAACTTGCCTGATCTGAATCTAGAAAATCTAATGGGAAAGTGGTCTCCAAGCTTCAAATAGGGTTATGTTGACTTTGATGACTTTGATTACTTTGTAACACATTTTTGACACCTTTCTCCTTGACAAATCTACCTACAAGACCTGCAAACACACATGCAAAGAGAGGGAAAAGGTTAAGGGTTAGAGTCTAGAGGTTTGCCTTAGTCAAACCCCAATTTGGTAATCAAACCCTTGATAATGAAATGAAATAAAGAAGGAATGATGAACAAATAACATCATAAACTCACCAAACCCTTGTTGAACTGAAGTCTGAAGATATGTTGCTCCAAGATGCTTAAATGCTTGATTAAATGCTAGAGTGCTTAAATGTTATGATGAATGCATGAATACTTGAATGGATGAGTGAATGGATAAATGGAGGTTAAAATGAAAGGAAAATCACATATTTATACACACTTATGCCCTAATTTCTTGAAAATACAACATCACGGGCTGACCTTAGGTCTTTAGGAATAAAACTTGCCAGTAATTTAAGTTTATTTTGATTTTTGTTCCAAGAGGGACTCATTCATCCCTAGTGGCAAATGGGTCCCACTCAAGGCATGTGAATGGGTGTCAGAAATTAAGTTGTCTTAAATGATGTTTGTCGGGTTTACATTCAAAAATACACTTAATTAAGGCATGTAAGTGCATAAAGGGGCCAAATAAAGCATAAGAAAGGTGTATTTGTTGATGACAAGTCTAGAAAAGCGTGAAATTTTGTTACAAGACTCTACAACACTTTCAAATAAGACTTGATAAGTGATAAAAAAAAAGGGGGTATGTAGGTGATTATAATAAGAAGAGTCTCAAAAAGTGTGAAAATGTCTTACAACACTTCACAACATCTTTACAAGACATCATAGAGTCTTAAAGATTCATAAAGATTCAAGACCTAATGTGAATGTGTGGGTCACATTACAACATTAAATCAAGGAAAAATCAAGCCAAATAAGCACAAGGAGGGACAAAACAAGAAGAATTAGAAAGGTTACTTTTCTATGTCCACAGTTAGCCCCCACTTTAGTGAGAGGATGAACTTTCTTCAAACTCACACTAAAGTAGCCGGACATGCAATCAAGAGGGGTCTGAATGTACTAATGCTTGATGAGATGAGACAACAACAATCAAGCCCCCAGGATCAAGATACCATGGAAAACCAATCATAAGCACAAAGTAATACACATGAAAATGATGAAAGAGAGGGAAGAAAGCGAGAAGAGAAAGCTTTGATCGTTTGTCCAACTCGTTGTGGATTAGATCTAGGTTGCTTGTTTGGAAAGAAAATGCATACTCACTCTGGGGCAATGGAACTCATGGTTGTATGTCGGGTGAGAAAGCCCAAAAGGTGAGAAACATACACTTGTGGCTGGTATGTACTCACAAACACACAGGTGGCTATGGGGAAAGTCATGCCTCAAATGGGATTCCCGCTCAACCATACTAAAGTTATACATCTCAATAACTTTAATAAGGCACCACAAAAGACAATGTCATTTCGTGCTTCATGAGACAAGCAAAGCTTTGTATGCTTAGAACTCGTGAACAAATGCAATGGCACCACAGGCATGCAAGTTGTGTTATGCAAGGTGGCCATGTAAATGCAAAATGCAACATGCAAAAGAATGTTCAAAGGATTCTTGCCTAGTTCATGTGAGGTCTATAACTTAGGGAACATTGTGTCTAATGTCTCCAAGAGAGGACCAATCAAAGAATAGAATATTTGCAACTTATGGGATGTAGTGCACTACATTAGGCCACCAAGAGGAATGTAATATGCTAAGATAGATCATGCTTATGAAGGACATCACACCCAATTTCATCCACAAAGCGACAAAACACATCATATGAAGTAACAAGGCTACACTAAGAACCAGGAAAAAATGAATAATGTCAATGTATGCCCCCACTTTAAAGGAATTGCTACACACCATTCTATGAGAAATTACTTTAAAGTAGCAAATGAAAAATACAAATAAGAAAGAAGACATGAGATCCAACTAGAAAGCCCCTATGTCAAGTCATACATTTCCGAGTAAGGTTGCGTCATGCAAAGAAAAAGGGAACAAAAGAAAGAGGGGTTGCCCCCAAAAAGGAACACACCAAACATAGAAGGGATCTATGGATGTGGGGTCAGTATGTTCATTGCTTCAATGTTTTGATTAAAGAGCTCAGAACTGTCATCATTCCCCAAATACATAGAACTGGAAGAATGACACAAAGAGAGTGAAAACAAAAGAAAAAGAAAATTCGTTTTGGGTCAACATGGAAAAGACATGGATTTTCTCAATGCTTTGCATCATCCCCAAAAGGAAAACACAATAAAATGAAAGTGAAAAGGTGAATGAAAATGGAAAAAGATTTTGGGTCAACATGGAGTCATTGCGGTCTCAATGCCTTGCGTCATCCCCAAAAGGAAAACACAAAAAAAAAGTGAAAAATAAAATAGAAAGACCTTTTGGGTCAACATGGAAGAGACATAGGGTGTCTCAGTGCTTTGCATCATCCCCAAAGGAAAATACAAAATAAAAGTGAAAAAGAAAATGGAAAGACCTTTTGGGTCAACATGGAAGAGACATAGGATGTCTCAATGCTTTGCATCATCCACAAAAGGAAAACACAAAATAAAAGTGAAAGCAATGTACAACATATAGAAGAATGAAGGTACAAATAGAGGAATTGCACAAAGAGAGAGAACATCAAACGTCACATTATGGGGGAGCACGATACTCACATATAAACTCAAATACACACATACAAACTCAAAGAAAAAGAATGCAAAAGACTAGTAAGGAAAATGCAAGTTAGTCAATGAGCAAGTCATCTGCCTCCCAATAATGTTCAATATATGCTGAGGGTAGTTGAATAGCCAAAGGGACAACTGCAAGTGCCAAACTAGGGGAAGTACCAGTTTCTACACTTGATGTAGGATATTTGTCATCTAAGCTCATGGAAGAGGAAAATAATGTATTCAGATCATTATGCACCTCTTCGTCTATTTTAGTGATCTCATCATCATCATCGAGATTAATTACCACAGGAGGACGAATGGTAATGTCCAATGAGGGGTCTATTATGAGTTTTGGCTGTTGTATTGGATTGTTTTGTTGTGATTGGGGAGGAGGATCGTCACGCATTACTTTTGTCAAACACGGATGTTGATTTTTGTTGTTTTCTTTAGTTTGTAATTGATGAGCAAGGAGACGACATTGACATCTACGCTCCCTACCACCTCAGTTTCTTTTTATTCTATTTTGAAGTTGTGTTGGTGTAAGAGAAGATTGATCCCCCATAGGCTCCTCTTCTTCCCTAAGGGGAGGAACAGAAGGAACCATAGGAGGTGGGTCAATCACTTTCTCTTTTACTTTATACACTTGTTTTATGCGAGGGGGCATGATGGGGTTGGTTTCATTATCTCTTGGCCATTTGGATGACGAAGGTGAAGTTTTTATTGTTGGTTGTTCTTGAGTTGTTGGTTCAGGTTCAAGTTGAAGCATTATCTCATCTAGGATGGGAGTGTCGGAAGTGGATGGGGATATGTTGCGAAGAGATAATTCTACTATGTGTTTGGGTTTGAATTTTTGATAGGCAATGAAAAAGAAGTCTTTGCGGGGTGTTATGGGTTCCATGGGCTCAGTCCAAAAGGCTTCTAAGGAGAAATTTCCTTTAGAAGACAAAGGGTTAAAGCCACTATGGTGAACAATGAATATGTCATCGTCATGCAGAAACTTTAGACATTTGTGTATGACTGAAGGGGCAGCTTTCATTGAGCAAAGCCATGGGAGGCCTAGCCACAAATGAAATTGATCTAATTATGGGATCATGGAGAATGTTACATCCACTCTCTAAGGTCCTATCTGTAATGGAAGGATGATTGATTCTATCGTAGGGCATGAAAAACCATTGTGTGTTTTAATCCATGTTGTCAGTTTGTCGTAATCATCTTGATAAAGATCGTGTAATACCAAAAATTCCTTAGTGATCAAATTCTCTCCACAGGCAGGATCTATGAGTATCCCATTAGTGGGCTTATCATAAATACAGTCGGCTATGTAAAGAGGACCATCGAGAAGATTTGGAAGGATATCCTTAGAAGAGAAAGTAATAGATCAAGAGATTTCTTAGGTTGGCGCTTACATGGATAACATCTATCGCACCTACCATATCATGCATAGGATTAATAGAAGTGGTATGTGGAATAGGATCAGGATGTTCAATTGTTGTATGAACATTCATCACATCATTGTTTTGAGTTTCACTAGCTTTGACAAATGACACATTATGTTTGGGCATTGGATTGCTAAAAATTTAAAAAAATTGATTGGGTGGGGCAACAAACGTATTTCCTTTAACATTAATATTGGAAATGGATAGACATCCATAATCAATGAGGTTTTGCACTATGTGTTTAAGATGCTTACACTGTTTTGTGTCATGTCCATTTTATCTATGATAATGGCAATAAGTGTTAGGTTGAAAAGTTGGAGGCAAAGGATTAGTTGGATCTAGTGGTTTGATAGTAGGTAAAGTAATCATTTGTTGCTACAATAGTTGAGACATGGTGTTATGAAGAGTGTCTGGTAAAGGTGTAAACTATCTTTTTGGATCTCCATAAGTAAAAGGTATCGTGGCTTTAATAGTTGTTACTTGGTATTTGATGGGTTGAGGTGGTTGTTGAGGGGGGGAGTTGAATATTAAGAACCCTTTGTTTGGTTTACAAAATGGTTGTGAATCGATTGAAGTGCTAGGTTCAGATTTTCAGTTTGGTTAGACGTGGACTTTGCATCATGACTACTAATCGAATTGTGATAGTCACAAATAGATGTACATAAATGCATGAAAGAGGGAAATTTCATCATGGTCAATTTATCTTGGATGTGACTTTGTAAATTTTCAATGAACATATTTTGGAGATGTGGATCAAGAACCTTGACATCAATTTGGGCATAGAGTGACTGATAGTGTGAGATGAAATCGGTTACTTTTTCATCTACATTTTGTTTACATCTCATTAGATCAGCCAATGTCTTTTTGGGAGTCATGTACACTTGAAAATGATTGATAAATGCATCAACTAGTTCATTGAATGAACGAATTGAATTGTTTGGTAAGGATGAAAACCACTCCAAGGCAGTGTCCTTTAAGGTCCTAGGAAATAGTTTGGCCAATGGTTTATCATCAAGAACAAAGTCACTGCATAAGGCTATGTAAGCATTAACATGATTAGTAGAATTTCGCTTCCCTCCATACTTCTCAAATCTAGGTATCTCAATTCCTCATGGCATCGGTGTTCTTAATGTTTGGACAAGGATAATGGGCTGCTACGGACATAATAGGTGGGTGGTGCATTTTGACTATGACTTATGGTAGATATTTGTTGTTGCATGGAGAAGACAATTTGGAAAAGTTATGTGATAAGAGGGTCAGTGTAAGTGGTATGAGGTGGAAGAGAAAGTGGTGACGGAGTGTATGCAATGGTAGGGAAATTGAATGGAATGCTAATAGATGGTATGGTGGAAGAAGATAGGACATTCGATGCCACATAAGATTAGGAATGCTAGTAGGAATAGTCGAGGATGGAAACACATTGCTAACCTATTTCATTGTGGTTGTGACTTGGGGAGTGGTATAGGTAGGTATGGATGCTATTGTGGAAGGACGAGGAGTGTTAAGTCCTCCTTGACTAACCACGGTGTTTGTTGGTTGAGATGTGCTAGCTCGGTGGAAGGAATATGTTTATGGTATATCTCAACAATTTGTTTCATAACGTCTAAGCCTTGGTTACATTCAAGTAGACAATGGATGTTATCTATAGTAGGAATTGTGGTGGTTGAAATGTTTTCAAGACACATGTTTTGTTGCAAATGTGTTAAGTCCTCATGAATGTTAATGATCTTGTCTTGTGGAATGTGATCGTTTTGTGTGTCAACTTGCATGTGATGGGAAGGCAAAGCATTGCTAAAGGTGGGATCCATGCCTAATGCACTATTTTCAATACTAGGACTAATAGTTCAAGATAACCCAAGGTCCACAATGAGTGTGTTATCACAGGATGCCATGAGTCATGAACTTCTCACTAAATTTATTAATAGGGCACCAAACACTCATACAAGGGCTACTAAAGGTGGGGTGAAATGCAAACTAGGAGCAAGAAAATGCTAATAATAGAAATTATAGAAACAGTAACAAAGATCTGCTAGAACATAAAATAGAAATGCAGAAAATTCCAAAAATTATAGTGCAAAATATGCAACTAGATTGATTCGCCCAGGGTGGTGAATGAGTCCAAGGATGATTTTTTTAAAAAAAAATCAGAAATTTTAAATGAAATTTGATGTTTTTCAGATGCAAAGATGCAAATATAATATGAAAATGTGGAATTTTAGTGTTTTTAAATGATTGGAAATGAAAAAATGAAAACTATATGATCTTTTCACTAATGCAATTTTTAAAACCATATGATGCAAAACAATGCAAAACCTAATGCAATGTTGATGCAAGCTAACCCTAGGATGCAAATGAACTTGAAATTATAAGTAAAAAAAATGTTCTAAAGACAGGTTCACCAAAATGTAAACAAATATTGAATTGGCACCTGAATGTCTTTCTAGCCCTTCTAGGCTTTTCACCTAAAAGGGGAAAGATGGGCCAAAATGTATTGTAAACATTCAAAGATTAATGTGATGTGGGTGTAATGTACCTATATGAGATGATATAAATGCAAATAACTAATAAAATCTATTGATTATGTATGCAAAACTAAGAAATGCAAAGTGTTTGAAAACACAGTGTTGTGTGCAAACATGAACTAGAAACATGAACAAACAAGAACATAATTTAATGAAACTAAATGAGATGTGCGTGGAGCTTGAAAGCTATTGTTGGAAGGTTCTGGAATGTTGTAGAGATCAATTTTTAAGCCCAATGGGACTCATTCGCCACAGATGGCGAATTAGTCATGTTTCTGGTAAAATCTATCGAAACAGGTTTAGGGATGTCGGGAACACAGAACTTCAAAAAACCCTTTTTCCAGCCTAGCTGTGGGACTCATTCACCATAGATGATGAATCAATCCACTTGTAGATTTATGAAAAGTCAAAGGTCAACTTTGTGGGTCCTAGTTTGACTTTTCTACGTGATAGCTTGCTAGATCTGAATCTAGAAACTCTAACAAGAAAGCGATATCCAAGCTTCAAATAGGGTTATGCTGACTTTGATGACTTTGCAACACCTTTTTGACACCTTTCTCCTTGAAAAATTTTCCTACAAGACCTGCAAACACACATGAAAAGAGGGGAAAAAGGGTTAAGGGTTAGAGTATAGGGGTTTGCCTTGGTCAAACCCCAATTTGGTAGTCAAACCCTTGATAATGAAATGAAATAAAGAAGGAATGATAAAAAAATAACATGAAATGTCATAAAATCACCAAACCCTTGTTGTTGAAGTATGAAGATATGTTGCTCCAAGATGCTTGAATGCTTGATTGAATGCTAGAGTGCTTAAATGCTATGATGAATGCATGAATACTTGAATGGATGAGTGAATGGATGAATGGGGGTTAAAATGAAAGGAAAAACACATATTTATACACATTTATGCCCTAATTTCCCAAAAATACATCATAGGCCGACCTTAGGTCTTTAGGAATAAAAACCCGCTAATGATTTAAGTTTATTTTAATTTTTGTGCCAAGAGGAACTCATTCGTCCCTAGTGACGAATGGGTCCCACTCAAGGCATGTGAATGGGTGTCGGAAATTAAGTGGTCTTAAATGATGTTTGTTGGGTTTACATTCAAAAATACACTTAATTAAGTCTTGTAAGTGCATAAAGGGGCCAAATAAAGCATAAGAAAGGTGTATTTGTTGATGACAAGTCTAGAAAAGTGTGAAAGTTTGCTACAAGACTTTACAACACTTTAAAATAAGACATGGCAAGTGATAAAAAAAGGGGGTATGTATTTTAATTATAATAAGAAGAGTCTAGAAAAGTGTGAAAATTTCTTACAACACTTCACAACACCTTTACAAAACATCATAAAGTCTTAAAGATTCATAAAGATTCAAGACCTAATGTGAATGTGTGTGCCACATTACAACATTAAATTAACGCAAATTCAAGCCAAATAAGCACAAGGAGGGACAAAACAAGAAAAAGTATAAGGGTTACTTTTTCCATGTCCACACATGCTAACTAATACTTTGAATGATGACTTAAACAAAAGACAATCTACAACATGGCAGTCATACTATGTAAACAAAAATACTAATCATGCATACACATCCATTCCACTATGGAATAGAATATCTAATTTACTTAATCAGTAATAGCAATATGAAATCTAATCATGCATGCACATCCATTCCATCTTATAATCACAGATAGTAAAGCATCATATGTTTTTCAACCTTGACTCCCCCTTCATTATGTATAGAATATATATATATGGTATTGATATAAATTATTCTAGCTTATTGTTTTGACTATCAGGTAATTCGATCTTATAATGAACTGACAAAATACATCGTGAATTTGCAAAAAAAATCACATGAAGTTATTGTTGCTATTTGTTGGACTGATCTCTACTTAATGTTATTGTGTTCTCAAGGGATCAGGCACAATATTGGCTTAAAAATTTTGGCCAAACTGGACATGTTGAACTGAATTTTTTTTAACTAATCTTCAGTTTCGAGCACCTATAGTGGCTAAACCATGAGGAATTTGAAGATGATGAAAACTAGTGATTTGTGACATTTTGTCTATAGATTCTAAATATATTTTTTTCAAAAATTTTGGAATCAGATTGCAATTATTTTTCCATCTCCTTCAAAAATTAGTTTTTAATAGTAAACATCATTTTTAAAGAGTGACGTCACTAGCTAACACAACTTTTTTTCTATGAAGGATAAAATTCTAGTTTTTTTGAATTTAGATTTGTAACTATGATATCTAGTGCATGGAATTGGTTTCATAGAATTTCATTGAATATTTTTTTCTTAATTAAGTTTCAAAGTCAAACCTTTAACAATTTAGACATGATTCACTAGCTAAAGCATAACTTTTTTTCTATGTATCAAAATTCAATTTTTTTTATTTTGTTGGATCAAGGACATCAATATCTAATGCATTGATATTTTCAAAAAAAAATTGATAATCTGCTAATTTTCCACATGTGAAAAACTTGTTTTTTGGTGAAAAACCTATGTTCAATCAAACTAAAAAATAAAATACATATTAAAATTGTATTCAATGGATAGCTCGTTCTAAGGACTACCATCATCCAATTGGGTCTGTGAAGTCTCCTCCATGTTCATTCTCAACTTGAGCTTTGAAGGGAAAAATTTTGTAGAAATTTGGTGCAAGAGGGGGAGAAGGGGGAAAATGGGGGTTCACTCGAACCCCCCTTCGAGTGAACCCCCCTTTACCTTTCAAAAAAATGGGGGTTCGCTCGAAGGGGGGTTCGAGCAAACCCTCCTTTTTTCAAAATCTCTCTTTGTTTTTATTCTGGAAATTGTGACAAATGAGGGACCCATCATTTAATAGGGTTTTCTCAAAGGGGGGTTCGAGCAAACCCTCTTTGGATTTGTTCATACCCTAAGTTCGTTTGAACCCCCCAAAACTCAAAATTTTATTCATGGGGACATTTTTTGCAATTTTCCTTCCTCAATGGAATTATAAACCAATTTTGTGGGGTCACCCTCTCCCATATGGTTCTTTCTATAGATGCTCTACTACCTTTGTTTTTATAAAACTTATTATGACTATTGGTTCTCTTCATAAAAATAATTCTTTAATTTCCCCTTTTTTGATCCACTTCAACATGTCTTGGAAGCATCACTATTTACAATCTTATGAGTTGATTGGGTTATGGTCTTGCAGTAGATTAAGGGGAAGCTTACCATCACCACTTAAGTTTTATTCTCCAAACAACAAAAACTTTAAACAAGAATTTTAAGCTTTGACCTCCACAACTTGCCTAATTTAGATTCAGTTCAAGAAATGTCTAATAAAGTATGGCCTGAAGATGGAAACCCAAAATTCTAGTATGGATTTTACTTATATATTGTAGTATTTCTTGAGTCTTTAAATGTTGTAAATCTATCAAAAATAGAAATAATGTAAATATTTTTTGGCTCCATGTTTAAATGTTATCTTACTTCTGAAATTACTGTTCATTCTTTGAAGTTTCACATCCCCTATAGTAGCTAGCTTACACATTGGACATCACCTGGGTAAAATTAAATGACAAAAATGAAGAGTAAATCTACCAATCCATCATTTTGGAAGTAGGGAAACTTAAATGTAGATTGAATCAGATTATCACATAGGGGAGAAAAATTAATGGCTAGGGAATGGGCGCCTGCTACTCCATTAAGGAAGCATGGCATCCCTTTTCCTATCCATTATTTTATTCTAGATAGGACTGCAGGTATGGCGCACAGAGAGGATGGGAAGAAGTGATTTAAGGATATTAATGATTTTTGGAAAGGGGGTTTTTAATAGAGGTGGTGTGGTGTAGCAAGGAAGGAATGAGGGGAGGAAGGGTGTGGGGGTTGTAGATTTAGTGGATATTGAAGAAAATTATAGAACACCACAAGGAGCTATACAATCGGTTACTTATAAATCAATTGGATTTTTTATTTTCTTTCATTATTAGGTGTAGTTGGACAGTACTAACCTGTAGGTGATTTGGAGTAACCTTAGCACACTCCCAACCAAATATGAGGGTATGGAACGTAGAGATCTACAATTCCCTTCACTCCTTGTATGAGGAAGGTGTGATGATAATAGGGAATGGGAAAAATTCTCCAAATAGGGGAATTCAAAATATAATTTAGTATTTATAATTAAATAATATAATTTTATCAATCAAATTTATTTAAGCTATAAACTTTTAAAATATCCATACCAAATATTTACAACATTTATATTATCGATTAAGTGTAAACTTAAAATTGTAATAAGCATCTAAATTTCATGTGGAATGTTGCCAACGTAGTATATTTCATGCATAAAATGTGAGGGATTTGGATGTGGGATTTCCTTTGTGGCCTACCAAATATTTGCATGGTATAAAATAACAATAGCAACATGTAAAATAGCTGACAATGAATAGGAAATTGAATAGGTGGACAAAACCGTAAATCAAATAAGACAAAAGTAACTACAAAACTTAATGTCAACAACTTGAAGTAGACCTTGGAACAAATGTAACATGTGAGCTAACATCACTATCCATTGCAAGAAGAAAAAATTTGAAGAAACCAACACCCATATTGTTAGTAAGCATAGGAAGAGAAACTCTCCTATGCTTCTTGTTCTTATTCCTCGACAAGTTTCACATTATACAACTAAGAAGACATAAATCAGATATAGGTGTAGGTATGTAACCATTTTTTAAAAAATAAGTTAATTGGATAGTTACAAATGCTATTTATGCCAACTCTAACATTTTGATGCTATTCAAGTTCCAACAAAATAGAACCTACAATTATCAACTTCAATTACAATTATGTTCAATTCTTCAAGAAGGATTTTGTGTTGCAAACAAACTTCAAGAAGGAGGCTTTAGTAAAGGTTATAAGGTAAAACTATAAGTGGTTGATACATATATCTAGAATCTGTTTCCACCATTTTCTTAGATTGTGTATAAATAACATCTTAGTGATCTCACCTCTTCCTTATTCTATTATTCTTCTTAGAAAAGTTCCTACTATAATTTGATTTGCAGTATTATTGTATCTAGGATCAGAGAAGGTATTTTTCTAGGAACTTAGTCCTACGAAGTCTTGTGAAGAGTGTAAGATGTCAGAACAAAAATCAAGTTCTAAATCAATCCAACCTACAGAATATGACAAGAATATGGCAAGAAATATAGAAATGACTTAAAATCAATGAAATTTACAAGACTGAAAGGGTGCCTAAAATTTAGCAGTGGTATTCAACAATAGCAGGGAAAGTTTGCAGCTTTAAATCTATGGTAAATATTAACCTGGCTTTCAATCCGTGGTAAATGTGAGTAATTTTAAGTAAAGAGACAGGCATACTTATAGAGGATATTTTTATTGTGGAACAGTTACGAGAAAAACATATTAATTGCAATGTTTATCTCCAGTTGTAATCTGATCTTATTTTTGGTTTGAATGAAACAATATATGCACCAAAGCAATACATGGAGAAAGGAAATAAATGAATATTGTGGAGGTGTGCATCATTGAACAATAGTTCCAAAAATTTCTATCTACCGAAATCTATTCACAATAAATGAAAACTAAATCTTGTATATTCTTCAGATTTGAGAGATTTTTTTACCATGTATTAATAATAAATTAATAATTCAAATCTTACAAGCAGTTGTCAAATTGCAAAGTTCATTGTATCACAAAAAATTTTAGTGTATTAAATTTTTATTTTATATTTAGGTAGATTTTCCTTGCTCTTAATTACACCTTGAAATAGAATAGAATAATAAAATCATTTTTTTCCATGAGACATAATGAATTATCGTGCCCATGTAACCTATGGCTAATAAATACAATGTGAATGCCTTGAAAATAAAATATACGAGTCAAAACTTATGAACTTTCAAAGTAGAAAACTCAAAACATATGATGCCACTAGTTTCCATATTAAGGCATTAATGTGGAGTAAAGCTTCAAAGTCAAAGAGAAAAAAATCTATAATTGAAGTGAAATGGACTGCAATCATATAGAGAAAATATGGTAATTCACAGAGCCAGCTTCTTTATGTTTACGCCAAAGGAATTCCCTCAATGAAGTTTGTTAATCCATTTTTCTCTATCGACGGTTAAAAAAAGAATGCAAGACCATCTACAATAGATCTTGATCATTCATTACTTCTTGTCGTTTTTCCTTCTTTCTTGTTTCACGCATTAACTGTGGATGGGAGTTGGTGTACCTTGTGCGTTACAACTGCCTTTTTCCTTCTTAGATGCATTTACTCTGGATGGGAGTTGGTCAAAAATATTTTCCTTGGCATTTACTCTAGATGGGAGTTGGTCAAAAATATCTTCCTTGTTTGCAATTCGATTGTTGACAGAAAGAGAGCATTGAGAACATTTTGCAGAATCTTGAGGGAAGTCATTTGCCCTGGTTTGAATTCTCTGCAATTCTTTCTATGTTTTATTTGATCTGTAAAGTTGTTCTGGGTAATTATTTTTGGCTCAATAGTTTTTGTGGAAAACCCCTTTCAACTTCCCCTGTTAGTTTTGGTGGAAACCCCTTTCAACTTCCCCTATATACAGGTAGAGCGGTACAAATTTAGGGCATTTCTTTTATATATATTTAATTTCCACAGTATAATTATCCTGTGAAAATTTCTCTACGATGAAAAAATAATTATCATGTATTTTTTAGAATCCAAAGAACAGATGGGGACCGATGGTAGAGATTTCTACAACATAAACTTTGTTAAAATCAGTGGAAAGGATTAAGTGGCTTCAAACAATAGTGGTTTTCAAAACTAAAACCTAGATCAGGCAACCCAGATCATACTAAAACCCCCCATCTATTTCCCAAACACTTGAATGGCCCTACATCCTCAAAAAAACCATGAACTTGAGTCTGAAGTTAAGCACAAAAGAACTATGTGCATGCCTATAGAAACACACTCAAAACTAAAACTTGTAGAAGAGTTAATTACCAATGCTCAATGACAACGTTTTTGGACTTGTCAACATCCTCTGAACCATTGCTCTCCACAACTACTTGACCTTTCACTTCTTCTCCGGCCTCTTTTCCATTAGAAATAGGCACACTCCTTGCACTTCTCCTAGGATTTTTAGCTAGCGGTTGTTCCTCTACATGATTTGAGGTGGATTTTTCCTCTTCCTTTGGATCCTTTGGAACATCTTTCGAGTTGGGTTTCTTTTTGTTTGAAGGAGGCTTTGCGCTAGTAGATCCACCTCTCTTCCTGGAAGCCATTGGAATTTTCCTAAGATTAAAATCTACTGGAATTTTTGGTTAAAAGAATTAAGGTTTATTGATTTTCCATACATTAGAGGCACGCGGGTTTTTTCCCAGGACACCCGATTTGCTAAGCATGGGCCCTATTCAATACTCCCATAATACCTCCCTTTTATCTTTTGTAGTTGTTTCTTATGCCACATACCCTCTTTCTAAAGCTCCACCTCTTTTTGGTATATTGCTAGACTTTTTCTCATGCCTTAACTTCTCATCAAACTTTTCAATATTTGTTGCTACCATATATATAAATAGCTTCACATTGTGTTGCAACTTTGGCATAGGTGCTTGGTATTTGGTAGCCTTCTTTCTTTCCTCTTACATACGATTGAGTACTAGTGCTCCAATCTTGTGAAAATGCACATAAAGGTGTCATGAAGGAGTTTACAGTATAAATGGTTTTGTTATTCAAACTCCTCATCATTTAAAACAAATCAGCAGTCCCTATTCATTTAGCTTTTGAACAATGGTATTAGGGAATGTTGAGGCCAATGACCCAAGATGGGACCACCATAATTATTTGTTCAAAAAAATTTAGTAATTCCTCATACTTCCACAGGCCTGCTATCTTCCAACCCTACCTCACTAACATTTAAAAAAAATAAAAGTCTGAGATACATCTACCTTTAAGTCAATGGCTGGAGGAAATATGGCAGATAGGAAGGAGAGGATATGCATCTGAAAAATCACAGTCCTCGGGCACATGGAGCAATTCACTTATGCAACTGAAATCATCCTCTTCATTTACTCGTGAACAAAAACGAGTCTTTATATTAAATCTCTTGGTTGGATGAAAGCTGCAATATAATGAATCTTCCCAGTTCCTCTTCCCACTACTTGCAAGCTCACAACTTTCCACATCCACAACTAACACACGAAACTCAAAAGGCACACTAAATAATTTTATGGAGAGATTATGTGCACACACCTAATGCTCATTTCAAACGAGTGATGCAAATTTAGATTTAAAACAAAATTAATAAATGAGATCAATTGGTAGGTTATTTAGGAAATGATATTGTTTGTGCAACAAAGGTCTCCATGGACATAATTTGGCTGGAAGATGTGTCTATGATTGGGCATAATAAACCCATGAACATAGGCTACCCCGCTAGATTGATTCACCATGAATAGATTTTACTTGTAATTTTTTTGTAATGAAAATAGGAAACTGGTGTCTAGCTAATGTGCTTGTCACACTTCAGAAATCATTGCGAAACTGGAAATGATTGGAAGGAATTAGCCAAATTAATTGCAAATAACATGAAATTTTTACAAGAAATTAGTCACAAATACAGTTTTCAGAAATTCAATGGATTATTTTCTTTGCGAACAATCTGTAAAAATTTTGCTATTTTTTTCCTTGTCAAAATTTGTATTTGGTTACTAAGATTAAAACTAAAAATTATAATATCCTTATGATGGTGAGATCAAATAGTATTGTCATCTCTAATTCAAGATTGTAGCAACTCAAAATGCAACCTTTCTATGATGCAGTAGATATTTCCCTCATATGATTTGTGATAGCTCTGTTCATAACCCAGAATGCATGGTATAAAACTATTTTCAAGATATTCTCTTGTGATTCAGATATCATTTTTTAGGCCTTTTTACTACAAAACCATTTCCTATATCTTTTTTCAGTATATAATACAGCTTCTATTACGATCAAAATATACTGCAATACAAAGTCTTTCTATTTCTGGTATTATTCCCTCTTCTTATTTTCAAAATTTGCATTCCAATTGAGGTTGTCTAAATTCAAATTGTTGTAACTTCAATTGTTATGGCCAGTCATATTATATACAAGGAACTATATTATTTACAAAAAATTATACGCACAAGAACACAAAGTTTAAAGACAACCACCCTCACTCACACAGATTTAGTTAATGTCACACACCAAATTTATCTCCTGCAAATTCTTCTAAATATTAATATTGCATTGCTTTGATCCCCAGCAACCCCTATCATGGAAAATCAAGCAAAAATTTTGCAAGCAAAGCGTTCTTGTCATAACCATCTAGAACGATTAAGGTACCATGCAAAGAAGGATTCTTTTAATAGAGGGAGACAAGCAAACTGCCACAACCTCCATGCAAGAGGTTCCACGTCCACACCCTCTCTTTCCATTAACCCCTCCCCATTACAATCACCTGCATCACATATGCAGTCTATATTACAACCCAACTCCCCCTCCCAAACCCAACATCCTCCATTATTTCCTCCAAACTATTACACTGCTAGGAATTCCTTTTGTTCAAAGTTGGATAGCCTATCAAAATTCTCAACATGCCAAGTATGCATGGAACGATATCCAGGAATAAAAACTAGGCAATTCAATGGTAACTTACTACTTGTTCAAGGTGCATTTCAGAAGAAAAAAAATGGAAATCACTTCTCAAAGTGGAACAACATGGACCTCGGTGAGCAGCCTACATGTTTGCAATGCCTTACTCAAATAGAGGAGATGCTTATAGAACGTGTAAACCCTGTCCTCCAACTTACTTATGCAAGAGAAAGATAGTTAAAATACAGTGGCCACACTATTTTTTTTCCTCAAGATTGCAACTTA
The DNA here is from genome assembly GCA_007258455.2 of Sequoia sempervirens. Classification (NCBI taxonomy): domain Eukaryota; kingdom Viridiplantae; phylum Streptophyta; class Pinopsida; order Cupressales; family Cupressaceae; genus Sequoia; species Sequoia sempervirens. The sequence continues at coordinate 12,381 of VDFB02184992.1, read as the reverse complement.
TTTACCATGGCATATATATGACCTTGATATACTCATAGTAAACAAAAAAAATGTTGCTTAATAGCAGTATAGCTTCTATGTTTGCAGAACACGTGTTCATGAGGCTTTACAATATAAGATCTATAATGACCCTTACTACAAAGATGTACAGTTAGATGAGGCATCTCTCTTATGCTTTCCTATTGCCTCCACTAACATATCAAACCTTCTATGTGCAACAACCTCAAATTCAGATCCCTCTAATGTAAGTTTAATGGAAATAGATAATATAGATGAAGAGAAATTGCAAGAGAATGTGCAAGCAACAACATCGTTTGTGGCTAACCTTCCCCCTACCTGTACAGAAGTGGAAGAATTGTGAGCCTTGTTGCAATTAGGGGAAGGACACCCGACTCTTGCTATTGATTGGCCACCAGTTTCTTTGACGCCCATCAATGAATACACCACTGATGGATTATTTGTTATGGCATTCCCCACATTGTTTCCAAAGGGCATAGTTACATTCAACCAAAAAAATATGAAAGAGGTCAAGCCACATGAATATGCTCTCCACCTTCTGAGATACCATGATAATAGGTTTGGCCAACACCCACAGTTTAGATACTTCATACTTAATATTATTATGCGCCATCAAAGCTAGTCCACAACTTTTTTTTTGTTTAGAAACACTTGGAATGCAGCCTACCAACAACAATACTTTCCCTACGACAATGATTGAAGGACCTTCTCGATGACAAGCTTGCAGACCAGTTTATGTAGTTTGGTTCAATTATACGTGGCACACGCCCCTTTTGGAGTCACCATAGGGGGGAGCTATCTGACATGGTTATTCAGGTTGGTTTCCAGACTCTATTCTTTACCCTCAACACAGTAGATACTAAATGGCCTGACCTACACAATGTCATGCCACCTACCGCACCAACAAATCCTGTAGCTGGATCTTGATGGAGGATCCAAAATATAGTGCAAAACCCACACCTCTCTGCATTTTACATGCATCACAAATTTACTGCTTTTCGTGAAGAGGTTTTGGAAAATATTCTCTGCACAACTGACTACTGGTACAGGTAAACATATTTCACATATTTTTTTTAAATCTTTTCCATACACCAACTGCTTACTAAGATCTCCACTCTCCAGATATGAATGGCAACACCGAGTTTCTGCACATGTCCATGGCTTTGTTTGGCTCAAAGAAGCACCTGATATTGCTAAACTACAATGGAAGAATCATGCATCAATACAAAATGCACTCAACTACATTGACAAATATTTCTCTGCATTGAACCTGCACCCCCATCCAATTTCAATGAAAGGGTTCATCAGTCTACCTTTGACAACCCCTGCTTAATGGACACAAGAATGATTATGTTGTCCAACCCTTCACATGACTACAATGAACTACTCAATTGCGTTCAACATCATACACGTTGTACCTTGAACACATGCCTTCGAAAAAAAGGTGCCACCCTTGAATGTCACTACAAAGTCCCTCGGCCCATCCAAGATACCTCAACCCTTTCAATTGAGAGTGGCCTTCCAAAGCACACCTGTACTTGCAATGATGACTGTTTGAATCTTCACAACCCCACAATCCTCTCTATTTGGCGAGCAAATGTAGATTTCCAGCCTGTTCTCTCAATAGATGCAGTGCTCAAATATATAGCAAAGTATGCAACAAAAGAAGAAACCAAATCCAAAACATATCATGCAATGCTTTCTCGTATTTCGACTAGCTTAGATCCTGACAAGCCATCACCTATAGCTTTTAGAAAAATGATTGTTAAAAACCTTATTGACTGTGATATAAGTGCCCAAGAAATTTGTCACCTTTTATTAAAACTACCCCTCTGCCTATCCAGCAAGATGTTCATTTTTTTAAATTTCAACCAAAAACACTATCAATGCATTCCACTCACACCCACATCCACATCAACAAACACTATAAACTACATTGATGCATACATGGCCCATCTTGCTTGTATGGAGACACTAGCACCGATTGATGTCACACAAAAATGGAGCTTCAAGGTAACTCGTAAAAAGAACCAATGGAAAGAGCGTGCCAAAAACACAATTGTTTGAGTATCCCCACGCTTCACAAGCATTCCTACAAGGGACGACCCACAATTTCATGACTTTTGTTGGAGTGAATTGCTTCTCTACAAACCAATTCATAACATTGCATATGACTGTGGATCATCCACCATTGAAATTGTTGCTAACTGGGAGAGGTTGGCATGCAGTTACCATCCTTGGCATGTGTGACGCACTGCACCAGAAACATCTGCCGATCCAAAACCAGGCACTCCTTCAGACAACAAGAAACAACCACATCAATGCAACCAATCTGAATGGCAAGTTTTGTCAAGTGTACACCCTAGCCATTCAATCCAGCTTCCTAAAATTGACATGTTGGGTGACCGTGAAATAGACCTCAATCATGATTGGGAGACTCCTTTCATAAATCCACTACATCACAATATGGCTACTAGCTTTGTAGACTCTAACCACACAACATTTCAAGTCCTCCACCCACCCAATGTAAACACCACACATGCCCTTTCATCCAAACAACAAAAAACACTAGATTTAGTGTTGTCGCACCTATCCTCCAACACTTACCAACCATCACTAAGAATAATTGTTCAAGGAACTGCAGGCACCAAAAAGTCACACTTAATTAAAAAAATTAGGTCTGCACTCAATGGTTCAACTCTAAACGGTCAAACTTCCCTCCTACTTCTTGCACCTACAAGTGTTGCATCTTTCAACATTGGAGCAACAACAATACATTCCACGCATACCCATCAAAGAGATGGTTCCCTTGAAAGGTCAAGCACTAGCAAGCTTCCAAGAAAAAATGTATTTTTTTCACTACATTTTGATAGATGAAATGAACTTCATTGGTCCAAAGCTGCTAGAACGTATTGACATTCGCTTGTGTGTAGCCTTCCCTTCACATAACCACACATTGTTTAGAGGTCGTTTCGTCCTGCTCTTTGGAGACTTGGGCCAACTACCGCCAATCAAAGACATTCCTATGTACTATTCTTCTTCCTACGATGGTACACTATGGCGTAGCATCAAAACAGTGATTACACTTACCAAAATGTTTCGTCAAAGCGGAGAGGATCCCACTCAAATTCAATTTCATCAACTCTTGTGCAATTTAAGGATGGCTCAACCTACAATTGTAGATTGGCAATTGCTAATGTCACGTTCAAGCTCAGCACTAATGTCCACAAAATAAAGTGCTTTCTTATTGTCCATACATCTTTTTGCAACCAATGAACTAGTATCGCTCCATAATAAGCACATGTTGTTGTCTTTGGCATAACCCATTTCCTTATCCACTGCAGAGCAAACAGGGAGCTCATCACACTTAAATCCAAATGATGAATAGCTCCAACCTAAGATCCTATTATGCATCAACCAAAAGGTTATGCTAAGTTTTAATCTATGGACTGATACAGGCCTTGTCAATGGTACTCTTGGACAAGTCAAGCACATTATCTACAAGGAGAGCAAAAAACCACCACAACTCCCCTTATTTTTTATTGTTCGTTTCAAGCATTACATAAGGCCTTCCTAGGATCCAAACAATCCAATAGATGTCCCTATTACCCCTTTGAGTCGTGGTGGGCGGCAGAAAATTCCATTAAAATGGAATGGGCCTTAACCATCCACAAATCATAGGGCCTTACACTTGAAAGGGCCACCATTGACATTGGCAACATTGACTGACAAGGGTTGACATTCACAAAAATTTCTAGAGTCACTCATCTTGGAGATCTTCGTATCCACCCTTCATTCACATTCCATAGATAAACACGCATGCAACACAACCTTTATGTTGCATGAAGGATGAAAGAGGAGGCTTGACTGTCAACACTATCAACTTCAACCATTTGACATTCTCAAATACTTTTCAACAAGAAATTATAGGTTGGTTATTTAATTATTTACTCCTTTTCCTTGCAAAATCTACATTACTTGGATGGAGTTTAATATTACTTGTGTATTTTATCATGACTACCTTGTTCTATATTGCTGGAAACTACACAATTAAAGTTCCAGCTTCGTATACTGAAGCTATTATTTGTCCTCGACCTGTACACTGCAAAATTTGGTTCACATTGGTAAATCCTTCTCCCTTCTCATTAATTTTGCATTGCTCTCCATTCCTCTATAATTTATAGATAATTGCATCTTCCTTTGAAATTTATCGCACTCTGTTGTTCAACTAAATCAAAAACTTGCAGTTTCCTTTTTTGCAATCTATCTTTGGCTCAAATTAAAAATTAAAAATTAAAAATGGTTTATATTACTATATCTACAATCAAGAAACTAAAGAAGTATTTGGTTTTTGGCAGGGATCCAATTTTGGATGGAATGGAAGCACTTTTTTATGCACCAAATCTTTTCATGCAAGCTAGATCTCTGTGGAATACAAACTGCATATAACAATGAATGATGTCTTAAGGTTTTTTCTAGAATTAACAGACCTATGTGTTGCTTTGGTATCATAGTTTACTTATCATTTTCTTTCTATACTATCACCATGCCTACATCCCCATTTGTGTGCCGAGAGGAAGGATAATTTTCATATGTAAATGCTGAAAAATACATATCTTGATTATACTTTATATTAGAAGATACATGTGTAGCATGTGTTGCTTGAAAGTTTCTCTTTTACGAAACTCTTTATTCTGCTCATTTTCAACCCACCTACACTTTAATAGGAGTCTCCTTTCAAGACTACCATGAAGATTTTTCCAACAAACTCTGCCCATTTTTATCTTTGGCATCCTTGACAACTTGACACAATGTGTGCTGAATCTTAAGGTAACTCACTTGACATTATTTTAGTCAACCTTTTTTTCAGAATCTATACATGGCCAGATCACTTTTCTTGTGTCTTATTTTATTATTACGGTTATGTTAAATGAAGGTGGTTTTTCAATATATAATCCTACTATAATACCTATTGTTATAGATTTCCTGACAACATCTTTTACTAATGAATGTATAGCAGCCTTAAATGCAATGGTTGCCAGACCTTTCCTGGTAACTCAACTTGAAGTAACTCACTTGCCATTATTTCTGTGAAATATTTTATGGGAATTTCTACATAGCCAGATCGGTTTTGTTGTGTTTTATTTCATTATTACAATTTTGTTGTTATCTGCTAAATGAAGGCATTAATTTTATGTTCATTTCGCAATATTAATTTTTGGCTAACTTTCTTTTCCTTTAGGCTATTTTGCTGGCAATTTTCCTCACAACATTATTTACCATTAAATGTATAGAAGATGTTGTTGAAGCTGCAAATGCAATGGTTTCCAGAGCTATTTTCACAATGTGTACAGTACAGTTCAAATCATCTTCATATGTTAATCTTAATACATTGTTCTTTACAGAGCTTATTGATTATATAGTAAATATTTCCTCACATTTTCCTGCCATTTTACTGGTTATTGTCCTTTGCAGAAATACCAATTAGACTAGTTCTTGTACTTTAAACACAAAATGTCAAAAGCCAAGGGATTGGTGTAACACAAACCAAATATTATTTAATCTTCAAGGTATAGCAGATGATGTTGCACCGTTGAATGCAATGAACAGTAGAGCTCGAATCATCTTCATATCTTAAACTTAATACATTGTTCATTACAGAGCTTATGAATTATACCAGTTATTGTACTTTGTGAAAATACCCTATGCTACTTTTAAATAATGACTTGTAGTTCAAAATCACATTTTGTTAATTAAAATGAAATGACAATAAAATATATATGCATAACTTCATTTATTTAAAAAAGTTTGACACTTAACATTTCACAATTTCTGTCTTTCAAATAGAATACAATAAATTAAATCATTGATCTCCACAAATCTTTGGCGTACCCATTGCACACAAAGGTGTGCGATTGCTAGTTTTTAGCATCTAAGGGGAATTCTTGAACACGCGTAACAAAGACTATGTTTGAAATTGTATCCATATGTTCATTAGTATAAAAATTACAGAGAACTTGCGTTGAGATTTTATTATTTGTGATTTGGCAGGGATAGGGTAAAGCAGTTGAGGTCGTGCTGGGCAAACGGACCAGCCTACATAACACAGTGTCCCATTGTTGGTATGTATAATTTCTACCACACTGCCAAACATTGAATGTTACGGGCAACAATATTAAATGAATGTTCTAGAAATTTCTACCAGCTTGTTCTGGTAAGTTAATTCACATAACAAATAAGAAATAGATGAAGCTATTAAATGTTGTATGTTTGTGATGGAAATTATCTCGAACCTTCTTGTAATGTCTAAGACCTCTATAAATAGAGGCATCTGTAATTCGATTGGCAAGAAATAGTAAACCGTGCAACAGCACGTGAAGATTAGGGTTTGTTTTTTCTAAATCTGTGTCTGTGTGTTTTATCTTTATCTCTGTGTTTCCTCCAATCTATCAAACTGCTATCAAATCCAGGTTCCTTTGATAGTGATTGAGCACCCAATTCTTTGGTGACTCACTATGGCGATCTCCACTCCAGGCAATTCTTCAAACCTGCTCTGATACCAGAGAATGGGTCATTGAATCATTGTCAAAGGAAACTTTGTAGAAGATCTGAGGCGCATCAGAAGAGGAGCTTCCCAAGGTTGTTAACTACAGACATCACAAAAGGGGTCAAGAGTTGTTGCTAGGGGAGATTGCAGAAGGAGAGAAGTTGTTTGCACCAGTGAAAGACAACACATTAAAAGCCCCATCTTGTGCCTGGATCACTGGGAGATAAGGCTACAGCCAAGAGCTTATCGCAGTCTACAGGAGTTCTTTTGGAAAGTCATAGCTGAAGGTAAATAAAAGTCACCAAGTTTACCTCCCAGTCGTTGTAATGATGTTTTAAAGAGTTAAAAGAATTTATGGAAAATTGTAGTGTTTATTAATGTCCTGAGAAATATAAATGTCAAGGTTTTTAAGGAGTTTGAAGGAGTCTAAGCATATTTGAAGGTATAGTCCAAGTTTTATTACTGTTGAGGTAAGTTGTTGGATTGTATGTAAGCAAATTAGATCAATATAATTTCTTTAAGTTATTTTATAATTATTTTATATTTATTTTTCTCTGTTTGCTGCTAATTTATTATTTGGGCCTGTTTACACCCATTACTCCTGAGGAATAAATTTACTTACAACAAGAAGAGACGTTGTAGTGGCATGCACGTATCTCATATCTGAGAGTCACTATGCATGGAGCATTAGTCTTTTTACCCCGTGCTGGAAAGTCTTATCCATTTCCTAAACCAGCCGCTGAGTTTCGTATTATGTAAGGTTGGTAGCTCCCTTCCACGCTAACCTCCTTTATGTTTTATCTTTTCTTTTCTGCATGCATGGCTTTTGTAAATGGATTCCACATTTCTATCATCAATTTGGGTTGGTAGCTCGCTTCCACGCAAACCTTCTCTATTATCAAAAGTTATTTAGTAGTTTGAAAAATTTGTAATTATTATCTATACTTGGTGTATGGTGTGCAGGGGAATGGTGGAATGCGAATGTGGAAGATGTAATAGCAGAGCGATTAAAAGAGGAGTTGTACCAAATAACTCCGACGTATATACCATTAACAGCCAGCCAGGAGACTTTTTTCCTTGCTCTACCAATGGTTTGTGACCTTATGCATTTATGAACTATAAGAGAAACAAATTTGAAATTGGCAGTAATTTTGAAGAGATGACTAATTAATTAATGAATTATGGATGTAGATACTACCCATCTTTTGGTTGAGAGAGGAAAAAGCTACCTGCTAAGGATTGTAAATGTTGGCATGTTTCATGCATCCTTCTTCAAAATTGCGCAGCACAAAATGACTGTTGTGGCAGTGGATACCTTATACAGCCGATGTGTTGCTCATACAGCCAAGTAACACCATGGATGTGCTCATAGCAGCTGGGAAGCAATCAGGACACTACTACATTGGCACTCGCGTATACAACAGCCAGCTTCTAGGGACTGGATACTTGAATACTACTGCAACAGCAATATTGCAATACAAAGGCAACCGCAAAGCATCTGCCCCTCTCTTGCCCAACTTTCCTACATTTAACGACACGCCAACTGCATTCAAATTCAATACAAATCTGCGAACCCTGAGGCCCTCCGTCCCACAGACTGTTGATGAGGAAATGTTTATAACAGATGGATTTGGACTCGTTAGCTCTCCTAACAGTCCTTGCGCAGGGATCAATGGTGGAAGAGCCATTGGAAGTTTAACATTTCATTCGTGCAGCCAGATATAGCCATATTGCAAGCATATTATAATGGTATAAAAGGAATGTTTACCAGAGATTTCCCAAATAATCCTCCCCAAGCATTCAATTACACTGGATCTATGCCCATGAGTCTTTGGGAGCCCAAGTTGGGGACAAAAGTTAAAGTTTTGAAATTCAATAGTACTGTTCAAATAGTGTTTAGGAACATTGGGATTATTACAATACAGAACCATCCTATACACCTTCATGGCCATGATTTTTATCTTGTGGGACAAGGCTTTGGTAGCTATAATTCCCAAACAGATCCTGCAAACTTTAATTTGGTAAATCGTCAGATGTTGTAATATCCCTTGCAACTTCTGATCAAGATTTATGCTCTCAAGGAATATCTTAAGCGTTACCAAAATGTAAAATAAAGATCTTGGTTACTATGACTTTCTAACACTTTAGGATTTTTCACCTAAAGGAGAGGAAATAGGCCAAAATGTCAATGTTCACACTTCTTAAACCACTCTAGAAAATTCCCTTCAAATGTTGCCTAAGTTTGCCTCAAGGAATATTGACAAACACTTCTTATGCAACCCCTTAACTTGCTGGTTTGTAGCTTCAGTCGGATTATGGTAGCTTGAAATGACTTCAAATATGTTTGAAATGCTTGCAAATGACTTCTAAGATATCAAAGCATAGGACTAGATACAATTGCAACCTTTATTAGACTTTTCAAATGCATGTATATGAATTCTACAAGATAAATTTGCACCTACAGCCAATTGGCATTTTTACAAACAATTGGCATACAAACTAATATGTTGGAAATCAATGCTATTAAAATTGACATTAGATCAAACATATTGCTTGCATCTTATGACTCCTTTTCATATGTTCTTTCCAATACAATGCTCTTAACAATTGCCAAGACTCTTGGCTTCACAAAATGATATGCAATACAGTGTCAAATTCTGATTATGATAATCACCTACAACAGCAACTAAATGACAATGCAATCAATTCTAAAATGATGAAGAACCCAGAGATTAAAAGCTGGTATAAATCGCTGGTGAAATGGTAGCCTTAGTAGCATTTAGCAACCTCCAACAATGAAGTGTAGACCTTCCTATAGCAGCACCCCTGTTCTAATTCAGACTTGAATATAAAATAAACTCCAACAATTTCAAGCCTCCTCGAGACCCAAAACTCATTGCCATGACCCTAGGAGAGGTGTGCCCAAGGAAAGAAGGAAAATCGATGCATGAATGAGCTCCCACAAGAAAAATCTTACCTTCCTTTGGTGTCCTTCTATGACTGTAAATTATTTCCATATTGTTGTTAAAAATATCAGACCACTCCAATGCTAAAATGCCAAATGAATGTCCAAATCGATGCCAAGATGAAGTGAAAATGATCTTCTAAGCAAGCTCCACAAAATTGGCCCTTGGCCACTAATTTTGTCCAAGTGAGATGACTGAATTATCACCTCCAACAATTGCAACAATATCAGCTGATAGTTTCACAGCCTCAAAGTTGCCAATCAAAGAGGGCTTTCTGTCTCAATGATGGAATTAAGAACTCATAAAGCATAGGCTTCCCCAATGAATTCAATCAAAACAATATTCAACAACTGGATGATCAACAATGAGCCCTTAATATCCTTTTATACTTTTCTTGGAGGTCTCACACACTTTCCTTGCCAATGTGGGATAAAAGATATATTTCCCACTTTAATTTTATTTAATATTTTATAATTGCACTTTATTATAATATTAAAATATAACGCATCAAGTGCAATATGATAACACAATATGTTAGCCAACAAAATGTTATCAAGTAATATGTTATCCAACATCCAACAAATCAAAAAAAACCTCTGATTAACTCCAAAATCAATTAGTAGAAGTCAACAACTAACTGGGGAACTGACTGAAAAGACCCCCTAACCACGCTCTTTAGCTTACGAGGGTCAGTAATAAGCTAAATCCTCTTAATAGTGATGCTCATGAAAATGGGGACATTATAGATGTTGAACACCGTCGGAGTTCCTGTTGGTGGGTGGGCAGCCATTAGATTTGTAGCCAACAATCTAGGTATGAAATCTTACATCGTTGGAATATATTTTAATGCTTTAAGATTTCTATAGATATCTTCTTGATTCGTATTTTACTTCTTTACAGCTAAATTATATATTTTTTGTTCTTAATAACAAGAGTTTGGATCATGCATATTGCCATTTTGAATCTCATTCTGCACTTGGCTTTGATATAGTATTTCTCACTGAGGATGGGCCAAGAAATTCTGACAAATTGTCGCCTCCTCCTTTGGATCTACCTAAATGTCAGACTGATTTCTTCCTCTATAGAACTTGTAATCTCAGCAATAGTTAACTTAGAGACGCTAGTAAGGTAGAGTTAGTAAGGTTAATATGGTTAATTTTTTGAACAGCTAACTCCACAACGAGTCATGGAAATAAAGACTATGTCAGTACACTTTTATTAATTTAATTCAGAATAAGAAAGATGTGTAAAAAAAAGGCAATGTTTGGTGGTAATCAAGTTGAAATATAAAATATTTAAATAATATATATTAAAATATTGAATGACATATTTAAAATGCTTAAAAAAATTGTTTAAAAGAAAATTATATAAATTTTAATGTTAGCAATGGAAATATAAAGGCGGAAAATTCACAAGCTATAGACTATTTTATATTTTATTTTATTTTTAAATAAAAATATTTATTATTTGTGATATTTTTCTATTTTCAAATTATCATCTAAGGTTTTTTATCAATGTTTTTTTAGATTATATTTATTGTAAACTAATTTAAGATATTATATATGATTATAATTTTAATATAATTTTAAATTATGAATTCTCTGAATTTTATATATGTATTTTATTTTTTAAATAGTTGTGTATTTAAGTTGAGTAAATGTATTCATCTATAAACGAAAAATTGCATGATCTTGTATAAAATCAAGTTTATCCTCCTAGTCTTAATCTATCTCATAAGTTACATATGGGTAAGTGCACCAAGATGGTCGCACTTTTGTGGCCACAAAAGTGAAAAATGAGACAAAACGCGTTCGCGTTATAACGCGAACGCGTTTTGTCTTTTTAAAAGCAAAAAAAAAAGTAACATTCTTCATTTCTGTTTTTACTGTTTTCTATTTCTGCCCGCGGCCAAGAACCCTGCACTACGCGCTCGCGTTGTTGAGGAGGTGACTACTTCACACTTGATCAACTTGAATTCAATTTTCTTCACAAATATGGCACCCCGACGACGAAAAGATGCAAGAGGTAAGTTTTGTTTGGTATTTGTAATGAATTTTTTTGTTTTAAATTGATTTTGTTTGTTTTAGTTTAGAAATGAATGATTTTTTAATTTGTAGGAAATTCTCAAGAGGAGGAAAATTCTCAACCAAATCAACCTCAAAAAAATCAGCCTCAACAACAAAATCAACCTCCCCCACCCTTCTCTCAATACCCTCCTGGCACTCAAGAAATTTTGAGGAGTGAAATTGAAAACAATAGAAAAGAAGTTGAGGATCTTATTAGTAGGTTGGAGTGATCAAAATTTCAACCATGGAAGGATATCTAGTGATTCAAGGAAGGATTTGTTAAAAAATGTGGATGCAATTACCCAACAAATATCTGGATGGCAAAATAGGAGGTAAACATCAAGGGCATATTATGCAGATAAATTATCATATAAACAAGTTAAAGATTTAAAGATTACTAAAGGCGATTTGTGCTCTCTATTCACTGACCCTAGAACAAATCAAAATCTCACCCTTAATGCAAAGAGGTTTCCTATCCATTGGTGCCACCATGTAGAGATTAGGAACCGTTTTTATGATGTATGGTATATGGTCTTCGATTACCCACTGCAATAATCAGAAGTCCCCCAATATTTTCTAGAACACTGTGAGTTTGTATTGAACCAAACCCCAAATTATTTGATATGAAGGAGTTCTGTGGGAGAGGTGGGGGGTCAGCACAGATAGCCCGGGTGCATGCACCGAATCCTACACGGCTGTGGAGACAACCTCTCAGCTTAGCTCCCATGAGCAGATCATGTATGCCGGGTAGTTGCAAAAGGAGAGTGCTAATGTAGAGACTTTG
>VDFB02184991.1:0-26655 GCA_007258455.2 Sequoia sempervirens | reverse complement strand
TTCTTCTCAGGATGACTTGTTGACTCACATGCACAAAGGTAATGCTCAGACTTATGTCAGCACTGAGCAATTTTGGGAGGAAGTTGTGGGAAAGAGTTATGTGGGCTTTTGGAGAAATCATTCTTTTGAGGGCTAGAAGCCCAATCTGGGGTTCAGGGTTTCCTTGGAGGGAAAATAAAAGTATAAAAGCAGAGCCCGTAAGGGTCTCTTCTTGCCAATTTAACTATGATGATGACGAGTGCCTGAATGTTTGGATTGCCTATAGGAGAGTATTCGTCTCCCAATGTTTAGGTTTGTTTTACATCTGCTTTCCTTCCGATCTTAAAATGGGTTTATCGAAATTTGGATTGAGGATTGCTGATATTCAAGAAACCACGTGTTCTATGATCATGTTTGTCACAAGGAATCAAATCTTTTGGTATGGGAATTTAGGAGTCAGGATCGCTATCTGGAATTGGGAAGAGGGAATACAGAGCTTTATTTCACTTCTGATCTGTTAAAGTGAGAATATGTAAATTGGGATAATTGAGTTCAGAATTGAGAGAATGTGTGCATTTGGATGATTCAGAATTTAGAGAATGTGTGCATTTGAATGATTGAGTTCAGAATTGAGAGAGTTGAGAGAATATGTAAATTGGGATGATTGGATTCAGAATGAGGATAACGTATTATGAGAGACATTCTACAATGGCAGCAGGGTATAAAATCTAATGTCATGATCCTTTACATATAAATCAAAACATAACCCACATATGTTTTTAAAAACCAAAATTATATGAGTAAAAAATATAACTGACATAGTTAAATATAAAATAAAAAATAAATATAAAACAAAATAAATATATTTATATTTTATTTGTCAACAACAAAAGAAAAAATATATCTAAACTTATTAATTTTTATTCAGTAGAAAAGTTGTTTATTTTTATGTAAGAGGCATTCTATAATGGCATCAAGGATCCTCATGTCATTATTACGTACATAAAAATCAAAATACAAACTACATATATTTATAAAAAAATTGTTAACTATAAGATTAATTGCATCAAGAAACATTCTATAGTAACATCCAAGAGCTCTTTTGTATACATAAAAACTAAAATACAACCTATCTATATATTTTTAAAATTATAACTTTAAAATTAAACTTTTAAAAAATAATATATAAATATAATATTTACTATACTTTTCTAAATAAAAATCAAACAAAATAAAGTAAACAATGTAATAAAATACAATAATTCTAAAATAAAATAAAATAACAAATAAATAAACTTCTCAAAGAAAATATTAAATAGTTTTGAAGTAAAAAGAAATAACTCTTAAGTAAACCGTCAAACAATCATTAAATAATTTTGAAGTAAAATAAAATCTCTTTAGTAAATAAAAGTAGTTCTTAAAAACCCTATGTTTATGAGGATGGGAGAGTTAATTTTCTAAAACTAAGAAAAAACATCAAATGAACTTGTACCCCATCACCCACTTGGCAATGAATGAACAAAATTGAATTTCAATGAAACCTAAAAAAGAAATCTAGGAATCTCGGGCATTTACTGTCTAATTAGAGATGAACATAGTAAGTTGTAGTCTCAAAAAAAAACTAAAGGAGGGTACAAATAATGTGACTAAGCTAAAGTTTTCATTTTGAAATTGTAAATTTTAACCTAAATAGTATTCATAAAATGGAGATTGAAAGTGATTCAATTATGATTCTCAATGGTATCAAAAATAAAAATTGACCAATTGAAAAATTAACAGTATCCTCCAAAATGCATAGCCTCTTTTGGATGCACTAGAAAACTTTACTTGAAACATATTTACCTATGCAATTGACATGACTTTGGATTATATAATTAACAATAAGGTGGATACTTGACCAAAACTTAATTAAAATTAGAAATATCATAATATGACCATAGCTGAATGAAGTATTGATGTGGGGGATCAATGAACTAGAGATGAAGTATCATCCTTACCTAGGAACAAATATAAGAGATTGCAACAAATCAAATTTTAAAAGTGTGCAACCTACTAGGACAATCTAGTGAGTTACAAAGTAGTTCCACACAGGAGATCATTCTTGTGGCACTTACTTCGATTTGACACATATAGATTTCTACTACTATGTATAACTTAAGATGTTTAGCAAATTGAAAGTATTCATATTTTTTTGTCATTAACATTCATTCTCCATCATTATTCCCAAAGATAATGACCCTATATGTTAACTTTATTTTCTAAAAGTAACTTTTCAATTTATCAATACAATTCCTTAATTAAATCTAGGCTAATTGTGTAATTATTAATTATATTTATTGAATTAAGCTAAATTTATGTAATATCAAAACAAAAAGAAGGTGATGGAATATATAACCATAATTTTCACAAATTTCTCTCATATTCAATTTTACACTAGTAAAAGATAAGTCAACCTCTCTAATAAAGGTGTAACTTTAATAAAAATATTGACCTATATTATAAATGAATACTTTTTATATCTACTAGTCCAAAGAGTCTATAAGACTAAAAGATAATAACCAAATTGTGTTACATACAAACACCTTTTAAAAGAGTAGGTAAAATAGTGATATTTACTTTGTACAAAAATCTATTGAAGACAAATGTTCAAAAAATCAAATATTGTAAATGAATTAATTGGGCTATTCTTAAATAACACTTAGTTCAAAGGTCAAAAGTGAGTTTAAGTCAATGTCTCTATTCCACATTTTTTCTCTCATTAAAACTAATAATGAAATACATATTTATTCATATTTAATCATTAGTTGAAATTTAAAATCATATTTATTTTATAATTTATAATTTAATTAATTAATAAAAAAATCAAAATATGCATGAGAGTTCTGGATAGAAAGGGTAGGAACTTGGGGGTCCCTTTTTCTAGGTAACTGGGCGACTTTTTCTCTATACGGTTTAAGCTCGGTTGGCTTCTACAAACGTGTAAAATTAAATAATCGATTTTGGGGGGAATGCCCGCATGTTGGACGAGTGAAAACGGGCTAATAAGGGTCTCAAACGCGTTTGATAACCCGCTGGGATCAGAATTTCCGAAAACAGCTGGGATTTCAGAATTCTTTTTGATGGAAATTCTCTCCAGATCGACCTCCAGAATGCCCATTTCTGTTGTTTCTTCAGTTAACAACCTGAGATTAGGTATTGTTTTTGTCTGTAATCTTGCTTTTTTAATGGTAGGGGAGGGGGCCCACAGTGGAGCACCCTAATTTCGTGTTCCCAAAATCTTATCTGAAAATTTCAAATCACTTCTAATTCTGTACAATAGTTTATTTGGCAACTCATGTGTTTCTATATTTCGTTTTAGGGCCACATCATCAAATATGATGCCACATCAACATGTTTTTTGTTGAGGTATCCAAAAAGGCCCAAAAAAAAAGTGAGACCGATAGTGGTGCACTAAGTCATGTTTTATTGGTGCACTGATGTGGCATCACATGATTTGTCACTTTGCATACTTTATGGATAAAAAGTGTTTTGCAATTGGATATTAAAGTGCTCCACTATGGAGCCCACTAAGGACTACTTCTATCCCCACTATTAGACTCTACTCCATTATGGGCCCCTCTCCCCTAATATCCATTTTGTGATTTCAGTACACTTCCGCAGGTACCCTCTGCATTCTACAATATTAAGAACAGTGGAGATTTTAATTTTTCAGACCAGATTGGCTCGTACATAAAGGGTATTTGTAAGACTGTAGCTACTGGTTAAGTTTTGAAATAAACTTTCAAGATTTTTTCTAGTAGAGAAGGGTATTGGAGTTGTTCTGATTCTTTGTTTAAGACCTTTTAAGTATAAACATTTTCTGAAATTTTACTTTTTATATTTTATTAGGAGTGGAATCTGTAATTGTTTAGGGAATGAATATCCTTCAATCATCCTACACTCTTTAGTGAATAAAATATATAAATGTCGACTGTCTTCAATCAAATGAATTTTGTCAGCTGCCATCTGTTTTTATTATAGAATCTACCAAAACATCTTCCCTACAAACAATCTTCCTGTTAATTGTTTGGCAGGAGTATTGTCTGAGCAATTTTATCTACAAACTGAACATCCATGAAAGCAATACCTCTGTAAACAAGTAAATTTGACATTTAAAAGGATCTTACATATCATTGTGTACATTAATTGTTTGGTCATTGAATCTTAAAAAGATATTAAGAGTTATTTCGTTCCATCTTATTCTCTTGCAACAGTCTATGATAGAGAATTCTGGTTTGAAAACTCTGAATACATTATTGTTTGATCATTGAACCATTTGACGTTTAAATAGAATGTTAAAAGGGATATTAAGAGCCATCTTATCACATCTTATTTTCCTGTAAACACAATTTCGATTCAAAACCCTAACGCATTGATTGTTTTGACCATTGAATCATTTGATGTTTGGATAGTCCTCTCATTTCATCTTATTTTTCTGCAACAGCTGTCGTAGAGAATTCTGGTTCGAAAGCCCTGAATACACGCGCTCAGCCTATGCTTGCAAAGGATTATAGCAGCAGCAGGTTTGGTGAAGTTGCTGGTGGCACCGCGGCAGTTTTTTGCTGCCCCTGTGCTCTGTTGAATTTGGCTGTTCTGGCCTCTGTGAAATTGCCTGCAAGTCTCTCCAAGAAGGCCTGGAGAAAAGTGAAAAGTAAAAGAAGCAGAGCAGTGCAGGTGCGGGAAGTTCATTATCAAGATTCTGGCACGGAGGATTCTTCTCAGGCTTCTTCTCAGGATGAGTTGTTGACTCACATACACAAAGTAAATGCTCAGACTTATGTCAGCACTGAGCAATTTTGGGAGGAAGTTGTGGGAAAGAGTTATGTGGGCTTTTGGAGAAATCATTCTTTTGAGGGCTAGAAGCCCAATCTGGGGTTCAGGGTTTCCTTGGAGGGAAAATAAAAGTATAAAGCACAGAGCCCGTAAGGGTCTCCTCTAGCCAATTTTCCTATGATGATGATGACAAGTCAGAGTGCCTGAATGTTTGGATTGCCTATACAGAGTATTCGTCTCCCAATGTTTAGGTTTGTTTTGCATCCGTTTTCCTTTCCATCTTAAAATGGGTTTATTGAAATTTGAATTGAGGATTGCTGATATTTAAGAAACCATCTGTTCTATGATCATGTTTGTCACAAGGAATTATCTTTTGGTATGGATATTTAGGAGTGAGGATTGGTATCTGGAATTGGGAAGAGGGAATACAGAGTTTTATTTCACTTCTGATCTGTTAAACGAGAATATGTAAATTGGGATGATTAAGTTCAGAATTGAGAGAATGTGTGCATTTGGATGATTGAGTTCAGAATTGAGAGAATGTGTGCATTTGGGATGATTAAGTTCAGAATTGAGAGAATGTGTGCATTTGGATGATTGAGTTCAGAATGAGGATAACTTATTATTTCGAGAGACATTCTACAAAGGCAGCAGGGCACAAAATCTCATGTCATGATCCTGTACATAAAAATCAAAACATAACTAGCTTATGTCTAAAAAACCAAAATTATAAAATTAAAAATATAGCTGGCATAATTAAATATTAATATAAAATAGATAAATATAAAACAAAACAAATATGTTTTTTATTTTACTTTGTGAACAACCAAAAATAAAATCTATTATAAACTTATTAATTTTTATTCAATAGAAAAGTTGTTTCTTTTTATGCAAGAGACATTCTATAATGACATCAAGGATCCTTATGTCATTATTATGTACATAAAAATCAAAATACAAACCACATATATTTATAAAAAAATTGTAACTATAAGATTAATTGCATCAAGAAACATTCTATAGTAACATCCAAGAGCCCTCTTTGTGTACATAAAAACTAAAATACAACCTATCTATATATTTTTAAAATTCTAACTATAAAATTAAACTTTTAAAAAGTAATATATAAATATATAATATTTACTATACTTTTCTAAATAAAAATCAAACAAAATAAAGTAAACGTAATAAAATACAATAATTTTAAAATTAAATAATAACAAATAAGTAAACCTCCCAAAGAAAATATTAAATAGTTTTGAAGTAAAAAGAAATAATTCTTAAGTAAACCTCCAAACAATTATTAAATAATTTTGAAGTAAAATAAAATCTCTTAGTAAATAAAAGTAGCTCTTAAAAGCCCTATGTTTATGAGGGTGGGAGAGTTAGTTATCTAAAACTAAGAAAAAACATCAAATGGACTTGTACTCCATCACCTGCCTACTTGCCAATGAATGAACAAAATTGAATTTCAATGAAACCTCAAAAAGAAATCTAGGAATCTCGGGCATTTATTGTCTAATTAGAGATGATCATGGTAAGTTGTAGTCTCCAAAAAACCAAAGGAGGGTGCAAATAATGAAACTGAAGCTAAAGTTTTCATTTTTAAATTGTAAATTTTTAATCTAAATAGTATTCATAAAATGGAGATTGAAAGTGGCTCAATTTTGATTGTCAATGCAATCAAAAATAAAAAATTGGCCAATTGAAAAATTAACAGTATCCTCCAAAATGCATAACCTCTTTTGGATGCACGACAAAACTTTATTGTGAAACATATTTACAGATAAATTAATGAGGAGGTTGACATCCTAACAACTATGCAATCAACATGACTTTGGATTATATAATTAACAATAAGGTGGATCGTAATGCCCCGCCACGCAACCCTAGGGGAAGTTGCAATTTACAACACAACCGAACTAATTTTTTTTTTTGTTTAAGAACAAATAACATGCAAGTTCACTAACCATTGCCAACCAATCCCCTAAGGTTACGAGACTGAGTTACTCAAACCCAAACAAGAAACATGAATTAAAACCATAGCATCTAATTACTTAACAATTTAAGTTCACATACATTCCATACATAATAATTTGCATCAAAGAATATGAGATACCACTTGATTCCAATAATATAATTACAACATGATTACAACACTCATTCCCCGAATGAGATAAATCCAATAAGCATGATTACATATTACAAATTCCACCTCAATAATAAATGAGGGGTAATAAAATACAAGACCAATTGAATGAATTAAGCATGGAAAGAAACTGAATCCCACGAGCTCTCCAACTGGAAATCTCATCCACATGAACAAGAAGAAAACCCAACGAATTAAGGTGCACGTTCCACCCAACCGTGTGATACCCAAAGGCTCACCCCCCGTGCTAGGAGATAGTAACCAGGAATTCCTACACAAGACCATCTACCACTAGACACAATCTAAAACATAGCTAAACTGAATTGAATACAAACACATTATCACTTAACACAATGGTTACAATGCTTCCAGAGAACAAGGATCATTTATGCAGTACAACAACTGACTTTTGGTTGACATGGAGAGAGTGGCACACGACATTTGCTATGAGTTACCCTAGCTCAACTGTCTTAGGCAACCGAACCCCCATCTTGGGTTATCCTGGCTCAACTCTACCAGCCGTCGGACCCTCATACCAACTGCGCTTCTCATCTCATCTCAAACCTTAAAAGCGAATGAGTTATGAGAGAGGCATTAATTATCTTAATTAGTCTAAGATTTTTTTCATTAATTATTTTTAAGTTATCACTTACTTAAACCCTAAGTGATTTACCCTGGCACCCCTCTGTGTGTTGGACCCCCACAAAGAGCCACTCTCCTATCGACAACACACACGGTACAAGACCACAATCTAATGGGTAACTAGAAACAACGACCTCTCCAACTCAAGGAGGCAACAAACAAAGGAAACTCACTCCAAACACTGGAGGAAAACAAAATACATAATCCACTCCTTCCAAAGGAGGCACAAACCACATAAGCCACTCCTAATCCCAAGGAGGCACAAACCATCCTCGTTCGAGAACACCGGGTAAAACAACATGATACAACTATATGCATTCCCAAGGAAATTCGCAAATCGAATCCCCACAAAGAACATCCCAACCTAGAAAACTCCTCTGGAAGACTTACTAGACAAATAACCCTATTTGCCCAACATCGAGAAAGAACGATAACATCATTTAAAAAGCATTTCCGACAACTCAATAAACTAATGTTAGGGTTTCCTAAACCCAAGCCAAGCACTGGTTTTTCTCCAAAGCTTGAAGAACTCCAAAAATGGTGCTTTCAAATCCTTTTTTTTTAATTCTAGCTCAACCAAGGAATCCACTTTGCTTCTTCCAAATCCAAAGACTTCTTCAAAATCTAAGAACAAAGCCACAGCCAATCTTTTTCTCCACCCCAATTCAAAAATTGAAAAAATTATAATTAATAGCAATTGCTCAAATAGAGTTTCCCCTATTTTTGGTCAAACCCCTAAAAATATCCCACCCACTAAATTTATTGAACATTTGGAGGATATTTCCATTTTTTAAAATTAAAAAACAATTTTACTTTCAAAATGATATTTCATGCATTTTTCAAAATTTCATTTAAAACACAAGAATTTCAAAGTTTGCAAAACATCTATTTTAACCAAAATTTCAAAAGTGAAATTTAACACACATTTTTATTTTTATTTTTATTTAACTCTAAATATCCAACATGGTTTCCATTTTCATTTTAAATTTGAATCTTAATATACAATAATGCCAAAACAACTATTTCATTTAATTTAACACCATTAATCTAATTAGTCAATAAAATAAATCTAATACAAGATTAGATTATTTTATTAATTAAATTAAATTAATCAATAAATAACTACATTTTCAACATTACAAAAATATATATTTAATCATCAATTTAACTACACAAGCCATTTAATACCCTTTATAATTTGAAATTAAATAAATAATCAAGGTGAAATGGACCAAATTAAAACAACTAACCCGAAAACCCGACGACACACTATGACTAGGGTGACGACTTGGCACGGAAAACCTAGTTACTATCTCCTAATTGATTACCGTTGGTCACTGGACACGCTCAAACCTGTGAACCAGGTGGAGTCGATGTCATGTACCTGTCAACCTACGTACAAAGAATATATCGAACATGCATATATATGATATAATATGATCAAACACACCGTGAAGAGGAAATCTCAGAATCGTAGGGCGCTCGCAAGCGAGTGGTACAATCCCGTCCCCTTCACCAATACAAAATTACTAACCGACGATTCTAACATCAATAATATGATCACAAGCATAAAACATCATTAAATCAAATATCTTCTAAGTTAATCCAAAACATGCCATAAAGATAACATCTGAGTAAAATACCATCACATTAAAATATTATATACGCATTGCTTAATAGTTCGTAATCAAATAATAACCAAGTTCCAAAGTCACAACACAAACATAACAACATAACAAAGAAAAAACATTGTCGCACAAAAGAGCCAAAATGGAGGGGTGTTACATCCTCCCCCCTAGGGTCAGGCTTACTCCTGGAAGCCTGCAAATACCCCTAGTACAAACTCCATAAGATCACACATAATCAATGGTTCTAAAACTGAACCACTCCATACCTTAACATAAAACAATAGCAACCCGTGCTATAATCAACCCAACCAAGTACACTGTCAATCTATACAAATCAACATGGTGAAGCAATCACCAATCGAATCTCCAAAACACATAATGCAATGTCATTACAATGTTTACTCAGGACAAGGTATGCAACATTATCACTTCAACATTCATTTAACATTTTGCATTTTGAATCCAGGTACAATAATTTAACATCTACATGATTTCTTAAGACTCAACAATAAAGTTGGGGGCTATAGGCCTCACCAACAAGATGCACCCATTATGCAATTATCATTAACATACGATTGTTTCACTAATCCCTTCTCTCTAAACTTTTATTTACTGCAAAACGATTTTCTATTCATATTATACATTTTCCATGATTATGAATGCAACTTGGGGACTTAGGTCTTTTACCCAAGGTTTGACCTAATAAAACAAACCTTCATGAATACATAGGCATTTTCTCATAAGATACAACATACCATGGGTTTCAATACCCCACACACTTAAGGACAAGAATCTTCGTTAACCCAAAGGGAAGAGAGAGAAGACGAGATATTTACAGTTCCAACAAAGGAACAAATGCAATCATGGTTTCATCATCACACAATCACTTTCACACAAATGCATCAACCATATGAGAGCATGCACAAATCTCTATGAACTAACAACATGTTCATTCATTTTCTATTATCATATTTTATAATTTCTATACAATATAACATGCAAAAGCAACTCCAAGACCACATAGAGTCAATCAGGCAATCGCTTGCACAATGAAGTAAAGGACAAGAAGACATGCAAGGGGCAGAAATAACAACAGAACTGGTTGTCGTCCACCACACACAACACACCAAATTCACACACTACACAATTGTCCATATGTAATGCATTCTTCCAGTAGGAAGGATATTGGTGCATTGTGCACTACACCGAGGATCCTATCCTCTCCACTGGCTTCCTGCACCATTGGACCTACACCACCTCACACCAACTTCTGGGTAGACAAGTGAGATCAACCCAAAAGGAAAACATAACTACCAAATAGAGCGTCTAGGTCAACGCCATGGCTCATAGTGCCCAAAGTATAGACCTACGCAACTAACAGATTAATGGGTCCACATTATCCCAGAGCGCCCAGTGTTTAAACTTGGGCTCTGATACCATGTGTAATGCCCCGCCATGCAACCCTAGGGGAAGTTGCAATTTACAACACAATCGAACTAATTTTTTTTTTGTTTAAGAACAAATAACATGTAAGTTCACTAACCATTGCCAACCAATCCCCTAAGGTTACGAGACTAAGTTACTCAAACCCAAATAAGAAACATGAATTAAAACCATAACATTTAATTACTTAACAATTTAAGTTCACATACATTCCATACATAATAATTTACATCAAAGAATATGAGATACCACTTGATTCCAATAATATAATTACAACATGAGGGTGTGTGCAAGAAGTTGAGTCCACTTTTTGGCCAAAAAGTGGAAGTGTTTTCCCTGATTTTCAGAATTTGACACATTGACCTTAAAATTTGAAGCACTTAGAGATGGAATCTTCAAAAAAGTCACTAATCATAAAATGTAGTACTCGGAGTCTAGTTTCCAAATATGTAATTTATTTCAATACCCAGATTGTAAAAATTGAGTTTCAATAGGCGTTTCCAAAAACCACTGTTTAAAAGTCACTTTTTTATACCATACCATGAACGTGTACGACATCCATATTTTGACCTAAATTATCATATTTTTCAAAATCCTTTTGGGAAAATATTTGTGACTCACTGAAGCTTGTTTTTTGATATTTTTTTGTAATTTTTTATTGAATTTTTTTTTTTTTTTATTAGGCATATTTGTCGTTTTGAAAAATCGCTCGTGTACTACGACATAAGATGACCTAAACTTATCATTTTTGATTTTTTTTAAATTGAAAAGAATTGTCTGAAGTTTGTTCTCGTGCAATCCGTTTGTCAAAATGTTATGTTGATCAAAAGTTATATTAAAATAGTTCCGATAATTCAAGTTTATGGACTAGTTTCGAAATTAATTGAAAAATAGAAAAAAATTCAAATTATTAAAAAAATTACATATTTGGAATCTACACTATTCATCTATAATGGGTTTTAATTTCGTAAAAAAATCTAAAAATAGGTCTTCAAACACATGTCTAAAGTCATTATTTTCCTGTGACATTAACAGACTTCTGTTGCAGGTCAAACCAGCCCAAAGCTTAGGTTCGGTCCCCCACTAACAAAAAAAAGTCAAAAAACCTCCCAAAATTCATAATTAAAAAATGATCTTGTTTCATAAAAAACGGGATCCATTTCTCAAAAAACCATTTTTTATGGTTCTATGAAACGATCCCGTTTTGTAAAACGGTCCAAAAACGGAAATTTCCATTTTCGAAAGAAAGTTTTCAAAACGGGATCCCGTTTTTGAAAACTTTAAGAAAAATGGAAATTTTTCAAAAATTGGAAGTTTCCAAATAGAGTAAACGGACCCGCTTTGAAAATTTTCCAAAAATGGAAATTTTCAAAACGGATCCGCTTTAAATTTAGGCTCGACTTTGGCAACGGATCCCGCTTTTTGCAAGTTTTTCACTTTTCCTAAGGCAAAAACTTCCACATTTCGTGGACTCATCTTGCACTTACCCATGATTACAACACTCATTCCCCGAATGAGATAAATCCAATAAGCATGATTACATATTACAAATTCCACCTCAATAACAAATGAGGGGTAATAAAATACAAGACCAACTGAATGAATTAAGCATGGAAAGAAACTGGATCCCACGAGCTCTCCAACTGAAAATCTCATCCACACGAACAAGAAGAAAACCCAACGAATTAAGGTGCACGTTCCACCCAACCGTGTGATACCCAAAGACTCACCCCCTGTGCTAGGAGATAGTAACCAGGAATTCCTACACAAGACCATCTACCACTAGACACAAACTAAAACATAGCTGAATTGAATTGAATACAAACACATTATCACTTAACACAATGGTTACAATGCTTCCAGAGAATAAGGATCATTTACGCAGTACAACAACTGACTTCTGGTTGACATAGAGAGAGTGTCACACGACATTTGCTATGAGTTACCCTGGCTCAACTGTCTTAGGCAACTGAACCCCCATCTTGGGTTATCCTAGCTCAACTCTACCAGCCGTCGGACCCTCATACCAACTGCGTTTCTCGTCTCATCTCAAACCTTAAAAGCGAATGAGTTATGAGAGAGGCATTAATTATCTTAATTAGTCTGAGAGTTTTTTCATTAATTATTTTTAATTTATCACTTACTTAAACCCTAAGTGAGTTACCTTGGTGCCCCTCTGTGTGTCGAACCCCCACAAAGAGCCACTCTCCTATCGACAACACACACGGTACAAGACCACAATCCAATGGGTAACTAGAAACAACTACCTTTCCAACTCAAGGAGGCAACAAACAAAGGAAACTCACTCCAAACACTGGAGGAAAACAAAATGCATAATCCACTCCTTCCAAAGGAGGCACAAACCACATAAGCCACTCCTAATCCCAAGGAGGCACAAACCATCCCCGTTCGAGAACACCGGGTAAAACAACATGATACAACTATACGCATTCCCAAGGCAATTCGCAAATCGAACCCCCACAAAGAACATCCCAACCTAGAAAACTCCTCTGGAAGACTTACTAGACAAATAACCCTATTTGCCCAACATCGAGAAGGAACAATAACATCATTTAAAAAGCATTTATGACAACTCAATAAACTAATGTTAGGGTTTCCTAAACCCAAGCCAAGCACTGGTTTTTCTCCAAAGCTTGAAGAACTCCAAAAATGGTGCTTTCAAATCCTTTTTTTTTAATTCCAGCTCAACCAAGGAATCCACTTTGCTTC
This sequence comes from Sequoia sempervirens, assembly GCA_007258455.2. Classification (NCBI taxonomy): domain Eukaryota; kingdom Viridiplantae; phylum Streptophyta; class Pinopsida; order Cupressales; family Cupressaceae; genus Sequoia; species Sequoia sempervirens. Next base: position 13,272 of record VDFB02184991.1, on the reverse strand, counting down.
TTCCAAATCCAAAGACTTCTTCAAAATCCAAGAACAAAGCCCAGCCAATCTTTTTCTCCACCCCAATTCAAAATTGAAAAAATTATATGAAATAGCAATTGCTCAAATAGAGTTTCCCCAATTTTTGGTCAAACCCCTAAAAATATCCCACCCACTAGATTTATTGAACATTTGGAGGATATTTCCATTTTTTAAAATTAAAAAACAATTTTACTTTCAAAATGATATTTCATGCATTTTTCAAAATTTCATTTAAAACACAAGAATTTCAAAGTTTACAAAAAATCTATTTTAACCAAAATTTCAAAAGTGAAATTTAACACACATTTTTATTTTTATTTTAATTTAACTCTAAATATCCAACATGGTTTCCATTTTCATTTTAAATTTGAATCTTAATATACAATAATGCCAAAACAACTATTTCATTTAATTTAACACCATTAATCTAATTAGTCAATAAAATAAATCTAATACAAGATTAGATTATTTTATTAATTAAATTAAATTAATCAATAAATAACTACATTTTCAACATTACAAAAATATATATTTAATCATCAATTTAACTACACAAGCCATTTAATACCCTTTATAATTTGAAATTAAATAAATACTCAAGGTGAAATGGACCAAATTAAAACAACTAATCCAACAACAACCCGATGACACACTATGACTAGGGTGACGACTTGGCACGGAAAACCTAGCTGCTATCTCCCAATCGATTACCGTTGGTCACTAGACAGGTTCAAACCTGTGAACCAGGTGGAGTCGATATCATGTACCTGTCAACCTGCATACAAAGAATATATCGAACATGCATATATATGATACAATATGATCAAACACACCGTGAAGAGGAAATCTCGGAATCATAGGGTGCTCGCAAGCGAGTGGTACAATCCCGTCCCCTTCACCAATACAAAATTACTAACCGACGATTCTAACATCAATAATATGATCACAAGAATAAAACATCATTAAATCAAATATCTTCTAAGTTAATCAAAAACATGCCATAAAGATAACATCTAAGTAAAATACCATCACATTAAAATATTATATATGCATCGCTTAACAATTCACGATCAAATAATAACCAAGTTCCAAAGTCACAACATAACAAAGAAAAAACACTGCCGCACAAAAGAGCCAAAACGGAGGGGTGTTACATGGATACTTGACCAAAACTTAATTAAAGATAGAAATATCATAATATGATGCAGTCACCACCATAACTGAATGAAGTATTGATGTGGGAGATCAATGAGCTAGAGATGAAAAGTATCCCCTTCTTAAAGATTTGATGGCTCATCATAATTGGGAATGCTCCAAATCCCACTTTAATACAAAAGACACCGAAAATTATAGTCCACACAAAGTGAATGCATCTCTCTCCTATACCTTGACTGGTAATATATTCATTATGAGATCTATGGCGAGGGGATTAAGAAGTCCAAATAACTCAAAGATATGCAAGGTGAAGATGAGGAAAATATTGAAGGTAAATCAAATGGAAGATAATGCAATAAGCACACAATACTCACTTAGAATCCTTACTCCTTGATGATTGGAAATGGAGTGCGCCCTTGTTCCATTTGATTTTCTCTTATGATAATGATAGGATGTGGATTGCTCAATAATCTAGCATAATCTGGATATGGTTGCAAGATGAGAGATCAAAATGATAGCATAAGGGTATGATAGCTTCAAAGTTCATTATTGATGAAGGATGAGACCCTCTAGATATAGATTCTTGAAGAGGTAAAATCAATGTCTAGGATAGATTGATGATGGATGGCTAAGATTGAAGAAGAATTAGGGTTAGAATCAAAGAAATAGTCATGTGATGAGTGGCACATGAGGGATAGGATCTAGGTTTAGGATTGGGATAAGGAAAAAACCCTTATGTGAATGAATAGGATTAAGAGGTGTGATTGAGATGAGTGGATAAGATGAAAAGTTAGTTTACATTTTGGGAAAGTGCCTAGGTTCAATGAATCTAAACAAGGAGTTAGACATGTGAAGAGGACACTTGTCACATGATGAAAATTTTAGATTATGGTCCATGTGAACAAGATAGAAGAGCGGAATTAAATGGATAAGGATAGAGGATAAAAGGGGAATTAGTTAAATAATTAACATATTTATTTAATTAATGAGATCATGTAAAAGGAAGGAATAATTAAATAAATAGTAAATATTTATTGAAATGTTAGGATAAAAAATGAGGAAATTATGTGAATTAATCAAATAAATAATAGGCTTAGGATAGGCTAAAATCAGGTGTGGTTGGGTAAGGTCATATTTTAGGTGTCTATAAAAGGTATATCTAAAAAATTTAGCATGGCTCATATAATTTGGTGTCTCAACTTTCATCCAACACCCATGATAATTATAGACACATTCGTAAGATTGTTTAGTGGTCAAAGACAAATGAAATTCCTTGTAGGAATCACTGAGAAGATTTTTAAGGTGTTTGTTGATGCCAAAATTTGACAAGCAACAACCTTATGGGAAACTTAGTTAATGGGGGGACCAATTGCGCTAAACTGAATGACCTCCGGGTTTTTTAAGAAGCTGACTCCTGTAATTGGGGGTTTGGAATGGGAAAAGGAAGCAAATATAAAAAATAAAGATCTAATTTAAGGCAATGCACCAAGATATAGGTGTGGGTAGAGTAAATATCCCTTTCAGATGGGATTTAAGGGCCCATTCAACAATCTGCATGTCTTAGAATAATAGAATCATAGATGAAAACCCAAATAATCTATTCAATAACATAAAATAACTCCATTATACATTTATTGAAAAGAAGAGTCCAAGACATGGTCTAAATCAACAAACTTATATTGAGATTATAGAAGTTCTGCAAATAAACTACTCAGTACAATAATGGCACAGTATAATGTTTTGTCAAATAGCCAAGAAACAGAAAGGCTGAACAACAATGGCACAGTCTGCGAGTCTTAATACAATAATAAAAAACAATACAAAAGGCCTAGTGTCTTTCCACTATTTTTATGTATATTCCACACTCATTTTTGGAAAGAAGAAGTAGTATATATAGAAAATCACTCCATCGCCTAAAAGCCAGTAATAGAAACGATTCCCTCATCACGAGCAATGATGCCTATAGCAATTATTTTCCAAGGCCGTTGCAACAGAAAATATTCTGAGCCATAGAATGCAGTTGCCCTCGAGCCAGATGCATCCCCTGCAAATGATGGTGGTGGTCCCAGTGTAGAAGCAACATAATCCCTTGCAGACATGTGTCGCTCATCCACGAAGTCAGTTAGGACACGTGGCGATAGGGCGGGGCTTGCCGTTGATTCTTCTTTCCTTGCGATGAAAATCCCCATGAAGAAGACACGTGGAGAAGTCTTCGCTACCAGCGCTGACTGTGGGGTCCGCCAAAAAGTGTCCACGAAACGATGCTATGTGGCATGTAGGCAGAGCTTGGTAGAGAAGCGAAGGGAAGCAGGTGTTCAAAGGCCTGTGCTGCTAACACGTGGCCCAACATGACGGAGCTCGGTAGAGAAGTAAGGGAGGAAATCCATGCGAGGAGTACGCGACAGACACATGGCAACAACAGGTAAAGCTTCTTCAAAAAGGGGCCCAGGGATATTCAAATGTATAGGGCGCAGGTTGGACTTGGAAAAATATAATCAACCCGAAGGGAGCTTGAGGGATTTTATATCCACAATGTTCAAAACTAAGAGTGGATTACTATTGTATTCAGCCCAACAAGTTTTGGGTGGAAGAATTCATGACAACCAATCACCACTATCAAGTAAATTTGGACATATCGTTAATGTTTGAAATAGTAAAGGAAGATGGAAAATACCTTTGTAAGAAGCCAATTACTAGGGGGACTAGATAACATCCTATAGGTGGTTGTCTCCAGCTTAGGTTTGGCCTCCATTAAAGGGGAAATGATAATAAAAAATGGGCTAGTGATTGGGTCATGGCACCTATTTATTCTCTTCGAATTCCCACAAAATGAAACTTGAAGGAGGCATAAATCATTGTGGGGGACCAAATTCCTCAAGCAGGCTCTAGGATCTGTGGTAACAAAAGGAATTTCTTGGCTTAGCAATCTAGTTTTTTACAGTTCCAAATATGAGGTGGAAGTTTGATTCTCTTCTTTTTCTTACATATATAGATATAGCTTACGATGTTAAGCCATTTGTATGTATTTCAACCTCTATTGGAGAAAGTTGACCTACTATTTAGGTTAACAATAGCATTTTGAATTTTGTTCCCCTAAATAGATAGCTAAATGTGTAGGATGATAGGATTGTTTTAATATTAGTCCTAGAATTTAATGAAGTTAGACCTTTGTTGAGGAGAATGTATCTCTTTTTTAATCTTATTTAATAGAAAGGGAACAATCTGCAATCACTATTTATTTATAAAAAATAGCTCTTAAAATAAAAATAAAGTAAATAATATAAAAAATAATAAAATAATTTTGAAGTAAAATAGAATAGCTCTTAATTAAATAAATAATTCATGATCGATATCTTTTGGGGTTCTTTAGATAGATGTATTTAAGATATTTATACTAGTTTAATATAAAGCCATCAAAATTTTATTTTTTTAATTTTTATTTTAGAGGTAAACTTTAGTTTTTGAAAGGGTCCAACTTTTACAAATAGAACTAAAAAAAAATAGCATATATTCCAAACACATAACTTATAAGAAACAAGTTTTCATGATAAGTGGAAATCCATAACAAAAACAACACAAACAACATAGAAACAACATAAAGATAGTGAAGAAGATTAGCTAGGGGACATCAAATTTAGACTTTTTATTGCATTTCATTCATCTCCATAAAAAACCTAGGTGTTTCTCCATTACCTCACTATGCACATTGACCGTATCTTTTGGAGTCATTTATTTTGGACCAAGTTCTTTTACTTAGTTCCTTGCCATCCATTTTATTTTTTTCTCTTGAGCATGCAATCATGTACCATAGTGATGATTGCTACAAAGTTATTGATTATGACTATGTTGATCTACACAAAATTCTCCAAGGAAAATAATAATTTCTCATGCATTCTCTTCATCTTCTCCATTCTCTTCTTAAGGATGTGATGTTAGTGAGCATGAAGCTAGAGTTTTTTTTATGTTTATGTAGTGTCAAAAATTTCACTCCTACAATTTCACATTACACAACACCTCCTCTCTAGTATGAAAAATAATATATTTTAATTATAACATGAAGATATCAAAACAATCACTTACTAGAAAAATTAGCCTATTCCCAGTTCATTAGGTCTGATTTTCCTGGATGTTAGCACTACACGTGGAGTCTACATGACACACTGGCATCTCACAAAAATTCATGATTCAAATGACTGTTGGAGCATTACTTTCCTAAGAATCTAGTAATGTAATGCTCCTTGTTGGTAGATGTGACAAAAACATGCCTAGGACTTTCTATTTTAAAAAGAAGACTTCTCTTTGGCAAGGAGAAGAGAAGATTCATTGATTGATGCATGCATATTTTTACTTTGGTTCTGCAACTCTTGAAGCTCTGAAAATTGTTTAGATAATACAACATTCTTCTAGTTATTGCATGCTATCCTTTTCATGGTGGGACTACAAAAGGCAATTCAATGATAACTTTGGAATCCTTTTGAGAGTTTGTGGCAGCTTCTGGGTGGATCTTTTCCCAAATTCATTGCCTCTTTCTCACTGTGGGTAATCTTTAAAGCTAGCATTTTGAATGTCATTAATATCATTATGCTATAGTTAATTTTGTCTCTTTTATCCAACATTGTAGTTTTCTTAAATAAATATAGTATCCTTTATCTTTATCGTTTTTTAATATCAAAATCCTATCTAGTTGTTGATGGAGGCCAAAAGGCCATAAATGATGGTTTGACTAAGGTAGGCCTTGAAAATAGCCACCCAACATTTTTATCCTTTCTTCCTTGTGTGCAAGTTCATCAAAAAAATTGACTGCAATTAGAGTTTGTTGTATTCCAGAACTTTTATTTTTTCATTCGCACAGGATGATATCATGTCATGAGGGCATCCATGTGTGGCACTGGCTTTTGAGGCCAAGACTTTATACAAGCTACATAGTCACCTTTACAATTTGTACATTTTGTTTTTGTTATCATTAAGTTTTGATTTTTTGTACATAAGATATTTTCACTAGTAACTTATAATTGGAGATTTTATTGAAATTGTATTAATTAGTTTCATTTTTATTTATATAATATTTATAAAAAAGGAAAAATTAGAGTGTTAGGAGAACATATGATTCATTCAAATGTATTAATATATTTGGTTCTCATGAAAAATAATTTTCTATTGCAAGGATCAAATTTACTCCATTACATTAATATAAAAAAAAACTACTTAACACCAAAATTAAATTATTTAAAAAACACATAAATTTATACTTATAACTATTAATTAAAACAAAATTATCTTATAAAAATGAGAATTTGAAAAAAAATGTAAAAACAACCATACTTGCCATTGACAAATCTCAATTTTCATAATAATCATTGATCAAGTAATCCAAATTCAAAGATATATTTTAATAATAAAATAATAATAATCAATGCATGTGACTCTTAATGGTTTAACCAAATCAATTAGATTTATACCATAGTAATAAAATATTAAAATAATGGAAACTAAAAATTGGGCATACAAAAAAAATTGATAGTCATGGGGTGTTCCAAAAATTAATAAGAAAAAAATAGTTGAAAAATGAAGTCTTTTTAGACAACCTGAGTTCATGATCATCACATCTAGCAAAGTGTTGTTTCGAGTGAATAGACACCTTGGTAGTTCATGTTTTTGTTCCAATGGTAATTAAAGATATTGGTGATGTAGACACTCCTCAAACTTGGGCCAATGAAGGTCCAATTGAAATGATAAGGCACATCTCTAGTGTACCACAATCCCACCACAAAGTTAAGCATGTTGCATATCATGTCAACATGCTTTGAGTTTTCCCAAAATAATAGCCATATTTTGTATAGGCATTTCCTATTAGTGTAAATAGTGTCTTTATCCATCTAGATAAGATATCACCTTTCTAGGATTTACCTATTCACACCTAACTTAAGTATACTTAGGCTATTTCATACTTTTGTGTCACTTCATAACATTGAGACATGTGTCCTCATCACTTGTGACACCTATTGCATACAAACTTGCCACTTGCTCACACACTTGTCAAGTGAGCTCACAAGTGTTGTACACTTGGAGGGCTAGTCAATTATTTAATCCTACCTTCCTACCTCATCTACCTTGCCTATATATGTAAGGTTCCTCATTGTATTTACACTCTTCATTTATATTGATAGACATACTATTGTGCTCATATTTTTATTTTTGGAAGGTTACCAATTCGAGCTCTTTGATCTTGCCATTCTCCAACACTTCCATGTCTCCTAAGTGGTGATGATATGGAAGCTACAACATAGAGGAAACCTAGTCATTGCTCTATGCGACGCTTAGAAAACATGTACACCATGGCTAAATTTAGAGATCATATGAGTGGAGACACTAGAACTTTCCCCATCATGGTTTATTTTGAATGACTCATTGTGAGGTCTTTTCCATTGTCATGGGAATGCATTGATTGTATAGTCTAAAGCCACACAACACCATTGAGGAGGTGAAGGGTTCAAATCCTAAATAATGACGTGGATTGTGAGACTAAGCATTCCTCCTTGTGCACCCAATCCTCAAGACTCAAGTGAAGGCCATTGTAGTCTTGAAGAGTAGAATAAACATAAGGGCTGATGCAAGAAGTTGGGTACACAAAAAACTCAAAAAGTGGAAATGTTTTTGCTGTTTTTCAGAATTTGTCACACTTGGATTGAAAATTTGAGGCACTTCCACAATGAATCTTAAAAAAAGTCAATAATATGAAATTTAAAATTTTGAATCTAGTTTCCAAATATGTAAATTATTAAAATACCCAGTTTATAGAAATTAAATTTTGATAAAGATCTATAAAAACCACTTTTTAAAAGTCCCTGTTTTTTTACCATACCAAGCAGGTGTACGGACAACACTTTTTGACCCAAATAAAATTATTTTGCTAATTCCTTTTAGGAAAAGAGAGCTAACAACATGAAGTTTGGGCTGGATTTTTTTTTGTAATTTTTGGTTGAATATTTTTTTTAATTAATTTTTTATTGGCCTTAATTGATGTTTTTTCAAATCAACGTGTACGGACAACATAATTGGACCTAAAAAAAACATTTTTTGACTCTTTTTTTTTCATTGTGTAGAGAATTGTCTGAAGTTTGGTCCCATATAATTTTTTTTACAAGAAACTCAACCAATACAAAGTTATTAAAAAACCAAAAAAACCTGATCTTTCAAGTTTAAGGCCTAGTTTGCTTAGAAACTAATTAAAAAATAGCAAACGTAATCCAATTTTAACAAAAAATATATATTTAGAAAGTAGACATTGTGTTCTCTAATGGGTTTTAATTTTATACTCATTTAGAAAAAAAGTCCATAATCTATGTTGTCAGAGTTGGACATTCTTCTTCAATCTGCCTTAGTTTTTTAGTTGTAGGTCAAAAGCTAAGGCTCAGATTGCCAAGCCTTTCCCAAGCCTAAAACCAGGGCTAGATTTGGTATGGGAGATCAACTTTTAAATAATGCGTATGCGTTATAGAAACGCGTACGCGTTATTTAAATGAAACGCGTACGCGTTTCATATCGCATACACGTTACGTTTTGGCCGTTGGCATTTTTTAAACATAACGCGTACGCGTTTCTATAATAGTTGTTTTTCCTAATTTGAAAAATACTAGTAAAACACGATTTTCCTACAACATTATTTTTCTGTAGTACGGTCCGAAAGTGTCATTTTCTGCGTTTTTTATTGCAAATTTGTCTTGTGTATGGCATATTCTATTCAAATTGTTGGAAGAGTAAAAGTGCAAGTTAAATTTTCTGAAGTGGAATCAAGTGCAAGAACTTTTTACAAGAAGATTTAGAAAAAGTGAATTTTTGGATGCACTCATGATGATTTTGTACTTCAGAGTTTATAGAAAAAATAATGTTCATAGTACATAGTTTTATTTGAATATTTGAAGGAGGTGGCAATTTTAAAATAGGTTTATTGAATTATTGTTTTTGTCATCAAAGAGGGTTTGGTAACCATGGGTGATAAAAAAAGACAAAGAAAAAGATGTAGAAAGGTAATGACACCCGAAGAAATTCAAGCAAATAAAGATAAGGAGGAAAAAAGACAAAGGGAAAGGAGAGAAATGATTCATCAAATGAAAGATTTGGAAGCATCTAGTTCCAAGAATGTCGAAGAGGAAGCCATGAATGATGAAATCAATGTAGATAATGCAAATGTGGAGATGGTGAATATGGAAGAAAATGCAACTATGGAGACAAACCCAACTGTGCCTTCAACTTCAACTTTGAATGATATGCAAACAACTTCAAGTGTGTCTTCAAATCCACCTCCCAATGATATGGAAAATGTACCTATTCAAACAATCTATCCAGGTATGTGTTCAAACCCAAGTTTTTATAATATTGATATTGCTTGTTTAGAAAAAGTTGGATACACAATTGATGAGATCAATAATACTAGGGTTGAAACAATACAGAAACAAGAAAATGATGAAATTATATCTTATGAGAATGTAAATGAGAATGAAATCCCTAATATTGATGAAAATGAGAATGAAATCCCTTTTACATTTGAAAATGAAAATGAAACCCCTTGTGTGAATGAAAATGAAACTCCATCTATGGATGAAGGTGAAAATGTTTTTTTAACAATTGAAACAAATGTGCTAGATAACCTTCGTGGTAAAGTTTCTTCAAGACAAATTATAAATTATGGAAATAAAATATATAAAATGTTTTTTTATAAAAGAAATTAGGATTCCAATGTCAACTCATGGTGCAATTGATGAGAATGTTTAAAATGAGAAAAGTGATGAAAAAATTAAGGTGTTTTTGTAAAACCAAAAAAGAAAGATGATTCAGTAGAACAAGTCATATCTAGTGTTGCTAATGCTATTGATGTTATTGGTAAGAAAAGTCGATCAAAAGATAAGAATGCGCTCGCCGTGCAATAACAACTACTCTAGTTGATAAAACAGCTTAAATAAAAGAATGTTAAGTAAGATTAGTAAATGTATAAACTTAAATCCTAGAACTTTGATAAGAGCTGCTAAAAGAAGAGAAAGTATTGAAAAAGATCCTATTAATCAATGTTGGAGTTTTAGTGGTAGACTCCCAAGATCAGACATGAAATTAACTAATGAAATTAAATCTTTAATCAAAATTTTTGGCATGATAATACAAGAGTATCACCTAACATTAGAGATGTCTTAAAATTAAGGGTGGGTTCCAAAATTCATGAACCTCATCCAAAGCATCTCTTAGATATGACTCAAACTGAATTATATAAAAAAAATTTAGATGCTTCAATCTTACCATTGAATAGTAGCATAAGTCAAAGCTCATTCAAAAAGTGTAAACCTTGGTATGTTAGAATTAATACTTAGCGAATCTCTTGTTACATTGTAGACCATGCAATTTCATTATTATTATGATATATTTTGATATATACGATGCACTTTGCATACTAACCAAATTATGCAGGACATTTGTGGCATTAATATGCCACATGAAAGAATCAAAGATTTTATAGTAGGTTTGTTTTGTGATCCCTCTTTAAATGGAAACTCTTTTTTTTTAAAAGCATGCATTTCTGGAGAATGCGATAGATGTGGTAACTTTTCATTATTAGGAGAATGTATGCATGAAAGTAGTTTAGATGAATTTGGAAAACAATTAGTGGATGTAAAAAATTTTAAAAATATTGAGTATTCTTTAAAAGATGGTAAAATTGGAAGACGTGTTGAGCTAATTGTGAAAAAAGTTAGTGTGCATGCTTTTATTACTGAATTTAAAGATAAGTTTGTACCTAAATATGTTCAACACTCTCAGAATGCTCATTGGCTTGATAATCAATTTCGTTTATGTAAAAACACATTTCCAATTGAACTATATTGTCAATTGCTGATTTTGGCTGAAATTATACTCTTGCTCCACAAGAAGAAATTCAATCACAAGGCACTAAAAAGTAGCTATATTTGTTCACATCGGTTTATAGACATGCTTAAGATAGTACAGAAGATAATAGAAATTTTTTGAGAGAGTACCATTTTTATGTAAGTGATAATCGATTACATTCGTCTGAGTTTGTACAATATTGTTTTGATATATTTTATAAAAATTTAAAAGAGAGAGGAATTCAAATGCTAGAACATCTCATATGGTCAGATAATTGCACGGGTCAATTCAAAAATGCTAGAATGTTTTATTGGCTATGTAGAGTTCATAAGGAAAATAATATCCAACACATATGGAGTTTTTTTGAAGCTGGTCATGGTAAGGGAGAACACGATGGAGCAGGTGCATGTGTAAAAAGAGCTCTTGCTAGAAAGCAACTAAAATTTGAGGATGCTGCAAAATTTAGAAATGCACGTGCAATTGTAGATTGGTGCAATACCAAATTATCTACAAGAACAAGTGAGAAATCAATAATTCGACGCTTCTTTTGGTTAGTTGAAGAAAATGATATTTTTTCTCGACAAGATTGTGAAACAATTAATGGAAGTGCAAAATGGCATTCATTTAAGAGTTCGAATGCAAACACATGGACAATATGGACAAGGGAGTTGGCATGCTATTGCCAATTTTGTATTGTAGGTGATTGGCAGGCATGTGAAAATATGGAATGGGTCGAACAATGGCAACAAAGAGCTTTAACGCCTACATTGACACATGTTCAACATGAAATGACAATTGAAGATAATCAAGTGTTCGCATCAGATGATTATGATCATGTTTTAGATCTTGTACAAGAAGGTACATTATTTATTGAGTTGAATTTTGTATGTATGCATGTTTATATGAGTTAAATATAAGTCACTTTTTATTGAATTTTGTATTTATTTTTGTAGTACATGTGTATGCTGTTGTTGCACCTCAAGGGAATGAAGAGCAGATAGAGTACTGGTTGGCTAGATGTGTTGAGAGAAAACATAAGTTGGTACATACTAGAGTGGATGATGACAACTTTGATTATCCAACTGGTTCAGTGGTTGTTGTTGGCACCTGGCTTCAAAAATATTTGATGAGAAAGAATGGCTTGCCTGCATTTGAAGATTATGAAAGACACAAGAAGATTATGCATTATTCACATTTGATTTTGGCAACCAATATAAAACTAGTTAGATATCAAGGGAGGCCTACTAATAAAGTTTTATGGAAAATTTCAATGGATGATCATGAGACAATCATAGATGCATTACAAAAAAGAGAGGATGCATATGGTACAGTAGAGTAAATAAATATTGGTAAGTATATCTAGTCGTATATATATTTAATTGATATATATATATATATATTTGTCTTTAATCATTTCCTAATTAAAGTTTTATATCATTTTTTGTTTCAGGTCTCCCAAAATTAGATGCTTTACAAAAAAGAGAGGAGATGCACATATATTACAATGGAATTTCAATCTAGAGACAGGTAACTATATATAGTTCTAGATACATTTAATTGATTTCATATCCCCTTAAGCCATTCTCTTAAAACCCCTTAAGTCATCCTCTTATGTACCATTAATCCATCCTTTTGCAGCCCCTTAAGTCATTCTATCAACTACCATTAATCCATCCTCTTAGGACCCCGTAATCCATACCCTCATATATCTACCCTTAATTTGTCCACTTGCATCCACTTAAGTCACTCTCTCAACACCTCTTAATTCATCCTCTTAGGACCCCTCAATCAATATCCTCATATATCTACCCTTAATCCATCCACTTGCATCCCCTTAAGTCACTCTCTCAACACCCCTTGGGGCTTAAATTCATTCTCTCAACTCCCCTTAATCCACCCTCTTGCATCCCTTCAAGTCATTCTATCAACTCCCCTTAATCCACCCTCTTACATCCCTTCAACTCATTCTCTCAACTCCTAATCCACCCTCTTGCATCCCTTAATCCACCCTCTTACATCACTTCTTTAACTCATTTTAGGGTTTAGGTTTAGGGTTTAACTTATCATCAACTCCCTTAATCCACCCTCTTACATCGCTTCAACTCATTTTATCAACTCCCATTAATCCACCCTCTTACATCCATTCAACTCATTCTCTCAACTCCCCTTAATCCACCCTCTTGCATCACTTCAACTCATTTTATCAACTCCCCTTAATCCACCCTC
>VDFB02184990.1:0-16051 GCA_007258455.2 Sequoia sempervirens | reverse complement strand
CACTTGGTCCAAAAGGTTGTTACTAGACCAAAGATTAACCTACTACACATAAGACCTCTTAGGAACTTGAAAAGCACATCATTGCACAACTACAAGATGTTGGTATGCAAAACACGACACTCTAGGATAATAACAAGTATGCCTTGATATAGATGCTTCCTTGCTTAAATCATGAAATGCATACAAACCGTAGTTGTAAAACTTGGACTCGGCAATAACTCAGCAAGCCCAAAAATTTTAAAAACTTGGGACTCGAAAAAAACCCTGCAAATTAATCACTCACTTACAAATCTATATTAATAATTACTTATATCTATAAACTTCACTTGATTTAACTTTCAGAAAAATGTTATTTTCTCTTATAAATGAATACAAATAAACTAAATTTAATAAATGCTAAAATAATTTTCAATAATTCAACTTAATAATAGTTTTAGATTTGTATCTTCTTATGTAGGAGTTTCCGCTCAACATTTCTAAAAAAATCTTGAATTTCTTTCCATAAGTACATATATCCTTTCTACGGATAAGGAAAAATTCTACAAGAGTTTTTAAGGAATAATTCTTTCCCCAAGTATTGGACTATATAGGAGAAAAAGAAATCCCGTCTCTTGAAAGGGTATAGTAATTTAATATGAGAATTGTAATATGTTACAATGTAATAGTAATTCAACTTGGAAAAAAGAACAAGTGTTGTATCCTTCTATAGTAATTGGCATTCATGTGTGAAGGGGAAGAAAATGGATAGAAAGATTGGAAACCGGTTTTATAAGGTGAAGTTCTTCCATTTGTCGTAGTCACATCCTGTCATACCCTAGTCGCACTTCCAATTCGTCCATCACGTCACAAAATGGAGTAAAACTGATTTAAAAATATTAATGTTTGACATTGAAATGTTTTTATATTCGTTTGGCAAGTTTATGGCAGATTTTGAGGAGAAAACCACGCATTTTCAACTATTTTAAAGAAAAAAATTACCGAGAGTTTTAGTAAAAACTAGCGACGATTTTTTAGGAAAGTTATTCACCACCATTTTTGGTGTGCGAGTACTCGCGATTTCTGCGATTAATTGCAGGGTTTTTCAACATTGATACAAACTACTAACCTACTCCTAATCTACTGGTGAAAGATGTTTTTTATTTAGAGTGCATGGTGGATATTTTATTTATAAGACCGATGCATATTCCATTGGGTTACAGAGTCACAACATGTAATATCCCTTGAAACTTTTGATCTAAATTTTTTGCCCTCAAGGAATATCGTTAGGTTCACTAAAGTGAAACAAAGATCTTGGTAGCTAAGAGCCCTCTAATGTTGTTGTTTTAATCAGAAATGCAAATTAACAGAAAATTCAACACAGTGAACAAATAACACAGAATTTATCCTGGGAAAACCCTCCTTCTTGAGGGAGAAAAACCCAGCCAAAATATATCTCTTATATATTGAATTTAAAGGAGCAGAAATCTGCTTACAATCTTGGCCACACACAAGGCTGATATGATGCAATAAAGAATCGCACCTCACTTAGATGCAAATACACAATTATATGATCTCTCTTTAATGTCGATCTGCTTTATGCAATAATATGATCTGTTGTAGATGCACGAACTTCTTGATAAGTGCGAATGTCTCTTGAGAATAAAATCAATGATCAAATGAATGAGCATCTCCTTCCATATATACAAAGTAAGGTGCCTCTTCACAAGCAAGGCGACTCTTCACAAGGGTCGGCCTCATTCAAGAACCAAGGCAACTTTTCATCTTGGGTGAGCCTTTAAAATAATATTTATATATCATTTATTATTTCGATTTTGAGAGAAGGATATCTCCCGCAGCTAAAACATCAACACTCCCTCTTAGCTAGGGAGGTATCCTTCCAGATATCCATGTCATGGAGTCTCTCAACATGATATCTAAAATGGCTACACTCATTTGACAAAAAGTTTATCACGGAGTCTCTCAATGTGATATCATCATGGAGTCACTCAACATGACATCCACCATGGCTACTCCCATGTGTGGAAAGAAACATATGCACAAGTGTCCATCACGGAGTCTCTCAATGTGATGTCGCCATGGAGTCTCTCAACATGACGTCTGATCTCAATCTAAGAGATGAACAAGGGCTCGCACCTCATATTTTTCTGTCTCAGAGAAATATACACTACAAGGGCTTTCACCTCATATTTCTCCGTCTCATAGAAATATACACTACAAGGGTTTTCACCTCATATTTCTCCGACTCAGAGAAATATACACTACAAGGGCTTTCACCTCATATTCCTCCGTCTCAGAGGAATATACACTACAAGGGCTTTCGTCTCATATTCCTCTGTGTCAGAGGAATATACACTACAAGGGCTTTCACCTCATACTTCTCTTGTCACAGAAAAATATACATTACACAAATCTTCATGATGATGTGACTCCCTCTGAAGCTCCAAGTATCAACCTTCTGACCTCCTCGTCCAAGGTTGCCTTTGATGGATTGTCAGACTCCCTCTGAATGTTAATTCCTCCTCTTCAAAGAAACCTCTCCAGTTATGTGCCACCAACTTAGTCCCATGGCAGCAAGTTATGTCTTCAAGTTTGTTCATTTCTTCAACCTACGAGTCTTCCTCACAGGATGCAACAAGCTCTTCCTCCCTTGAATTCCTTATGCAATCTCTCATCATCCTTTTGCTCCTTGATCCGTCCTGGAAGCATTTTAGAGAGATTAATAATAGTTCGAAACTATCCCGAAGAGAAATATCAATGCTAGAAGCATTACATGATTCACTATTCCCAATGTTATTGCATGAATTATTATTAACTATAAAATTCATGATCATTATTCAAACATAAAATACTTCTCTTTATGTTGGTCAATAGACGTAGTTAGGTGCTTGTCTTGTAGTCTCTTCTCAACTGTTAAAAGTAAATGATAAGAGTTCCCTAAAATCTCCGAAGCCTCAAATGTATACACCGTAGGTAATTTCCAAACTTTACACCAATGCGCAGAAGCTCATATGACTTGAACAATGAACACTGTTTTTCAGACCTGAGCATTCCATTAAACTCATATCTCATACGACACAAGAATGAGAGGAGATAACATAGAACCTACACACTATCTTCAGCAAGAACCAAAACATAACTCCATTACAGCCCGCACAGATCTTCAAAACAATGTCAAGAAACCAAAGTACCATCGCATCCACTCACACCAACAGCAGCTCGTGATTTTCCATATACAACCACACAACAGTCATATACTTCCAGATTTGTTCTCACAATGATATCTAAACCTGACTTGCTGCCTTCAGACGCGATTCCTTCTAATATCTCTATATTGTCTTGTTGCTCCAATATTATAACAATATTCTATCACAGCTGAAGCTTCAAATATCCAACTCCTTGAAAGCACCCGAAACTTTAAAAATAAAATCAAATTCCTCCACACCTAGAAGTGATCTTAAATCTGCAATTGCTTCTAATCGAATTTCCACTAAACCCACTTCGATACCATGTTGTTTTAATTAGAAATGCAAATTAATAGAAAATTCAACACAGTGAACAAAGAACACAGAATTTATCCGGGGAAAACCCTCCTTCTCGAGGGAGAAAGACCCAACCAAAATATCTCTTATACATTGAATTTAAAGGAGCAGAAATCTGCTTACAATCTTGGCCACACACAAGGCCGATATGATGCAATAAAGAATCGCACCTAGCTTAGATGCAAATACACAATTATATGATCTCTCTTCAATGTCAGTTTGCTTCATGCAATAATATGATCTGTTGTAGATGCACAAACTTCTTGATAAGTGTGAATGTCCCTTGAAAATAAAATCGATGATCAAATGAATGAGCATCTCCTTCCATGTATACAAAGTAAGGTGCCTCTTCACAAGCAAGGCAACTATTCACAAGGGTCGGCCTCATTCAAGAACCAAGGCGACTTTTCATCTTGGGTCGGCCTTTAAAATAATATTTATATATCATTTTTTATTTCAATTTTGAGAGAAGGATATCTCCCACAGCTAAAACATCAACATCCAACACTTTAGGATTTTTCACCTAAAGGAAAAGGATAGACCAAAATGACAATGTTCACACTTTGGAAACCACTGTAATATTCCTAGCAAAATATGGCCTAAGTTTGCCTCAAGGAATATTATCAAACACTTCTCTTACAAACTCTTTTCTTGCTGATCCTGAGTTTTCAGTTTGCTGTGAATATGTTTTTTGATGTTTGCCAATGATGTAAATCCTTTGAAATGATTGCAAAGACAACTAGACAAGTATCTAAGATGAAATGCAGCTCTTTTTGGTATTTTTCAAATGCATATACATGTATTTCTAAATGCAAATGCACACCTACAGCCAAGAGAAATTTTCACAAACACTTGGCACGAAAACTAGTTCCAAGTAATGCAATTACAAATGAGAGACATTTTGTCAAATAGATGGCAATCAAACTCCTTATACCTCCATATGATATTGCAATAATATGAGAGTGCTTACAAACTGAGAATGAAATGCAATCAAACCTGAGTTGGCATTCAACTCTTCATATGAATATGTCTGAAACTAAATGCCTAACAGCTGTATGTATAACAGCAATTCATATGCATTCTCTTGACTCAATTATGACTGAAATTGCAATGCTAGTTGCTGATTATAGCAACAAATGATTCCTAAATAAGAATGTGACACTAAATGTAATGCAATACTGAAAATGAAGAACCTGGTTTTCTGAAGCAGCAACCACAAATAAATTTGATTCTTGTTGATGAAGCTATATTTGACCTCCAAAATGGTGTGCCTCCCTTCCTTAATGCCCAACAATGCTTTGTGAATTTATTTGGAATTTATAATGCCTCCAATGCCAAAATCGACCCCCCTCCAAGAAAGCCGCCCTTGCTGCTAGAGAAGTGCAAATAAAAAATAATTTCTAGTTCCTAACTCCTCCAAATTGTTGTGAAAATGATTCTCACCACAAGAGCAATCGATTCCTCCAATGCCCATAAAAATCTGACCTCTCAATGAAGAGCATTGAATGAAAATGCAATAATTTTCTTGACTGGTCTGCAGACTGAGACAAAATTACAGACCTCTAATTATCTCATAAAACTCTCCAAAAATCACCTCCAATGGCTGCAATTATTCCAACGAGAAAGACTTAAGTATCTCCCTCCACTATCCAACTAGGGTTGATATTTCACAACCGAAATTGGCGCTCTAGAGTCTTCAAACCCTTGAGCAATTAGCTTCAGCATTTAAGCTTCACCAATGTAGTAGAAAAATGTCAACACACCAGATGCCCAAATGCAAGAACAAAAGCTCTTTTTATAGAATTTTCATCAAGTCTCCAAGAAGCTTCTAGAATAAAAATATTATTTTATTCACTTAAGTGACTTTATGTTTTATTATTGTGTTTAGTCACTTAATATTAAATTAATTAAATATAAAATCACCTTTTGATATTATAATTTTGAGATGACTTTATAAATAATTAATTTAATAATTTATTCCCTTATTTCTCAATTTTAGCCTCGGGAATAAATAAAGGCTAAAATAATCAATTTCCTAGTGGTGACTAGAAAGGGAACATTACACAACATACCATTGGAAATACATAAAAAAATCAAATAACTATGAAGTGTGTATATACATACACCATAAATAATGATATCAAATAACTGAACATTCTTAGCTATCCATCCCAAACATTAGAAATCCACATGTTAGAAGGAAAAGACCACTACAAAGTTTGTAATGAATTTGAATGTTTCTCATTCATCAAATCATCATTACATTCATACTAGCAAATGTGGCAAGAGGGAACCTAAGCATAGAATTCTCCTAAAAATCTACAAATGGAACCATAGAGGCATTCAGTTACATAAACCATTTATAATACAATGAGCTCTTTGTGATTTACAAAAAATGCTATTGTAATGGCAATTATATTTACAAGATTTGAAACCTTGGAAGCTCATCAACACTTTGCAGTCGCATGGAAATACAAAATGACTGATTGTTGTTCTAAAAAAACAAAAATTGATATTTATAGCACTTTCCTCAATCACCCAGTCGCTTGGTGGGAATTCAACTGAGAATTGGATATGGTGTACCAGGTAAGTGAAATCCTGCAAAATCCACAGGATGGACAATTTAGATCAGATGTGAGGACCATCAACTTTTGTAGCTCAACAATTGCATTGACGGTGGCATGGTCACCTTCATCCTCCATAGTTCAATTTGTATTTGAGTCTACACCCCCAATGTTTTTTGGGCATGAAAATTATGACTAGGTAGTTTTAGGATCAAATCTGGCATTAATGGCATTCTGGGAGGATCAAAGAAGTGTAGGAAGCTATCTAGAAGAAATATGGAAGGACAAAGTAGAACTAGATGTGAGAACAGGAAAAGTGGGGTTTCAAATTAGGACAAGAGGTTGAAA
Organism: Sequoia sempervirens; assembly: GCA_007258455.2. Lineage (NCBI taxonomy): Eukaryota > Viridiplantae > Streptophyta > Pinopsida > Cupressales > Cupressaceae > Sequoia > Sequoia sempervirens. The sequence continues at coordinate 9,600 of VDFB02184990.1, read as the reverse complement.
CTAAATGGGAGAATAGAAGCCCTAAGATTTAATGAAATTTTGCAAAAGGAGTGAAAAGAGTAATGGAGGCATGATGGAGAAATGTGAGAAAAGCATGTGGAACTGCATACTACCACAAGATGTCTAGGTCAAAAAATAGGATGTTTAGAAGTCACCTAGAACTCTACACAGGAATAAATTAGCAGAAAAAGGACTCTGAAAACTTTGCTGGATTTTGATATGAAAGTAGACATAGAAACAACACATTTGAAATGAAGTCCAAAATTCCACTTAAAATTTGCATGAAAAGGAGTTAGGGTAAAGCGAGGAAAACATGCAAAAATGGACAAAAGATGTGGATAAGGAGAATGGGAAAAGGAAGAAATCCAATTCCACTTCAAAAGTAGAAGAATTGGACACTTGAATAGGATATTGGATTGGCAAAAAATGTTTGAATGTCCATTAAAAGTCTGCAACTTCATAAGAATAGCAGAAAATGACTATAACACTCCCAAACTTAAAACTTTGTGGATTTTTAGCAACTTCTAGCAATTGATGACCATGAAATAAATACACTACGAAACACTTCATTTTCCTTTCAATTGTATAGAGGCAACCAATTTAACTCTAAATGATAACAAACTTTGACAAGAGGTGTTGCCCACACGCAATCAATCTCAAAATGCCATGCACCACAAAGAGCTCAAATGGGGAAGCAATTGAATCCCCAACAATGCTCCAAGCAAGTGGACAATTGGAACGATTAAATCGATGCACCCATTGATGACCTCCATAGCTGGACTTGGGGAATGGAAGAACATCCTCCTTTGCAGCAAACCCCAAGAAAGCATCAATGCACTATGAATCGTTCTTTAGGGTGAATCATGTTCTTCATTGACTCTTTTTTCTAACAAATTTTCTATACATATTTCTACAATGTAAGGACAAAGTAAATCTCACAGTTGCATTCATTGAAACCTTTTCTAGTTCTCTCATATATCTTGTTTATGAATCATAATAGCGGAATTGTATAATATTTACCTTTTTACTATCAATATATAATACGAGACTCGGACTCGGCACAAACTCGACAAGGGTGACTCAACTTAGGACTCGAGACTCAACACTCGGACTCAACGCAGACTCAGCAAAATAAAAACCAAGGAAATTTAGAGATTTTTAAGGATTTAAAACGTGTTTGATGTACCATTTATTAAATAAACCTTAAAGACACAATAACATCATCAAATAGAAGCTAATTTGATCACATACACAAGTATACATTGATCGCATAAGTATAAACGCAAATTGTAGCTGAGTTGCTGAAGGAAATAACATACTTAGATATATAAATATAGTCAAATGTATACAAAACTCATGAAATATGAAATCCATGACATCAAATGTTCAAACAAATATGAAATATCTAAAGATTGAAAACAATAACTAGAAGTCTATGGCTCAAAGGAACCTGCATCCTTCCTACGAATGCATCTAAGATAGGTTCTAGATGATGCAGGAGCCATAATCTCAAGTTTGAGGGCAATAAACCCAATGGGGTTGAGGCGCAGTGCCCATTGCGGGGGTCTAGGGGCAGTGCCCCTAGTGGGGTCGAGGGGCAGCGCCCCTCGCAAGGATCTGGGCGTAGTTCCTCCAACAAGCTCAAGGGGCAGTGCCCCTTGTAGGGGTTTGGAGGCAGCGCCCCCAATGGGATCAAGGGGCAACGCCCCTTGCAAGGGTCTAGGGCAGCGCCCCTCGTGGGGTCCTTGGGCAACGCCCTAGGTGCACTCCCTGTCAAGATACAAGGCGGAGTTGAGGGGCGAAGCCCCTGCCACCAAGCCCAAATTAAGACCTCCAAACCCATACAAACCTTCGTGGCATACATCATTTTGCATTCACAATAAGTAAAAAACCAAACAAGTTTTGACTTTAAATTTTATGTATTTTTTGCACTTTTCAAACCTGCCTACATGAACCTACCTGACAGGACTCACCCAGACTCAGCCAAGCCCAAGTCCAAGTCCCCCAGACTCGGCTAGGGTGACTCAACTCGAGACTCACCAAGTCAAGGCAAGTCCTAGCGAGTCTCATTTCTATGATTCACATTATATGTATTTTGTTCAGCAAAAAAACTATTTGAAGTGAGGATTTTCCTTGGGAGGAGTGAAGATGGAGAGCATCAAGGAACTCAAGTTGCCTTGACATAGGAAACTCATGTTCATTCCATCCAAGGAAACGATGATAATCTCTATGGGTGGAGGGTACAAATGGAGTGCAATAAGCTATGACAAAAAACAATTCCTTCAATGCAAATAATTACACTCCTTATTTTAACAATGATTCATACAAAATAAACACGACGATGGGGTGAAGTAAGATTTTAAACTATGTGAAGAGAAGAGTAAAAGGATGGCTCCTAAAGGACAAGAGATAAAAATGTGTACTTTGCAATGATAGTAGATAAAGGTTATTTTCCTATCATAAACTATGAAAGGAAGACAATATAATCAATTGCATGCTAAGTCTCAAGGTGGATTGTGGTATAGTGACTATTGGAGGATCTTTGGAAGGGAAGGGATAGGGATCAAGATGCCATACAACAAATATAAGTTGAAAAGGCACAGTTGATTGACAAGACGAAGACAACAAAGATAATAAACCAAGATGTGGATAATCAGAGCCTTCTGCCATAAACCATCACACTTGCACCCCTAATATGACAGAAGTAAGTAATTTTGTTCAAGGTATAAGGTAGCCAATTAAGAATGCAATAACAAAATTAGAAAACTGCCTGCACATAAAATATACTTATTAATTTTTTAGTTGACATATGACAACCAATGGACTAACTCACATGCAGATAAATCAAAAAGTTGAATCTCAAAATTAGTCTACACAACACATGTAGTTGGAGCAGCAGGTTGTGCATCCTATCATCACAAGCCGGGAGCATTTGAAGAATATGAAGACTGTTGATATTGTTTTTCAAACATCATTAAGTAGAAGATAGGATGTCAACCAGTATAAACTAGAGCAGGGGTAGTGGAAATAAAGCAAATGAACAAATCTTAGTGTGTACATAGGAATAGTAACACAAAATTGTTTAAGCAGCAGAGTTGCCAAAACTGAAGTCATGTTTAAAATTGTTCAAAATCAATCAGGAAGCTATAGACATAACATTAATTTCTTAATGAAAGCTATTACAATTCATAAACAAATGGAAAGTATCCATTATAAGTTGATGGAAAATATTGTTTTTGTCATCATGATGTCATTTGTGATGTCATGTTCATTATAGAAGATGTGGAATTTGGTTATTTGTGACCTCCAAGTAACATCCAATTAGTCCGAGGTATCACTTGTGTGAATGGATTATCTAATTGTCTACCAAATTTATTACAGCATGTGATTTTTCATATGCCCTCATACATGTATATAATGTTCTTTGTTTTTGCATTCAAATGTGTTCTGCTATGGTTCCTTTTCTTACTTTCAAGTTTACACATGCAAATATTTGCACAAGGCTAACAAAGCTTCCAAATTTGTAGCAAATTTGTCTTTAACATCTACTTGATAAAGTTTACCATGAAAGTAGAACAATTGTACAGCTATGTAAAACAATGTCAGCAATAGGCTTCATGTCTCATTTAAGAATGGGAATAAATTGTTTCTATGGAGGATACCTAAGTGGTGAATGGGTTATATTGTCATTTTAACTTGCAAGCACTAGAGATTTAGATAAATGCATCCCTCACCAATTCTCCACGGTAAGCATGACCAGATGTATGCAAATTCTCTCCCCTTCCCATTACAATTGTAGAACCAATCTCTGCAATTCGATTCATCATCTTCATCACACGAACTTCATTCCCAGGTATGACCTGTACATTTCATTGAAGAGGGCATTAGTCATTAATATATGTTGAAGCATGTAATGTTATAATATTATCTAAGAAAAAACCAGAGAGCATCAAGTAAGAAGCCATTAGCGGTAATCAAGAAGAAGTCAGTAGCATGATTCTTTGCTGATGATTGAGAATGAAAAATATTTAAATCATTGTTCAAGAATGACCAAAATGATCAAGGACTCAAAAGTGTATCCAAAAGGAATAGCAATAAAAGAGTGCCTAATCAGAACAATGTCTAGGGATGATCAAAACCAATCAGTGGCATACAGAGCAAAAAAATTTGAAACAAAACGAATGCCTGAAGTAACACTCATCTAAAACAACAACAAGATCTACTTGGAGAATGCAAACCCTAGAACAAAGGAAAACCCTTAAAAATGCATGGCACCAACCATGAGTATATGATCAACAGAAGATACAATAAAATTAAAAAGGTTGTGTCCTGAGAAAAATAAAACTAAAAACAGTGAATCATTAATGTAAAACACCAAGCCTTCACTTCCACTAGAAGAAGAATCTGCAATGTTATCAATTTGTTTGCATTCTAACTAGTCTCTTTCACGACAACATATAATGCAACAGCACACAAGGATAAAACTCTCTTCAAATAAGCAAGGGAAACTCCCTAAAAACCAAACACCACTCTTAAAGCTATGAATGAGATTTCCAATTATGCACTCATAATCAATGGGGTTTTGTATAGAGGAAATATCATGTCCCATTTTTAAAAAGTATCGAGACAATTAAATAATTAATTTAAGTTGTCAAATAAAGTAACTTTATATTAAAAGACAACCTATATTAATTTAAAAGGGAAATTAATTAAATAATTAAATTAAGTTGTTGAAAAGTAAAAATCAAATGACAACTTATATTTACATATTTAAAAAGATGTTTTTAAGTATTTATTTAAGTGTTGCTAGACCCATGGTGCAAAAAAATGTTTAAAAAGGACAATTATATTTTTTTATAACTTTGAAGATTATTATCAAAAAGAAATAATATCAATTTATTTATTCAAAAAAAGTTATAAATAGGGGTATAGTTTTGGAGAAGGGACTACATACTTTTTGAAGCAATTACATTTTTTAAGAATTAACATATGTCCATCTTCTTCTCTTCTCAAGGATGAAAACTCTCTCTATTTTTAAAGCATTGAGGATGAAAACCCTCCTATTTTTCTAGGCATTTCCACATAGGGATTGCAATTGTGCTTCATCTAAAAAAAAATCAGTATCTAGTTATTGATTTCAATTTTGTATTGTTTTTCCAATAATGAGACCTTCTATGGTTACAGTAATTTATTTTGGTGTGTTGTTTTCTGAGTTTGGGGGGGAATAATATAAGATTTTTCTTGTTATCAATGATCCTTTTGGTGAGTATTATGGCAGTTTGCAGATTAGAAAATAATTCATGCTTTCCTTAAACTGAATGCAAGTTTTCTTTGATCCTAGCCTAGCCATACTTGCATAGTCTAGGTTATATCCTTGTAGTATTGTTGTTGAAAGATGGCCCTGAAGTTGTTAGAACAGATCAAATAATTTATTAATCATTACTATTATTCCAGACTGTTATTTTTTTTAGTATGCAAGTCGTATCATTCTCTTGTATCTGGCCACACTCCTGATCTATTCTATATCGCAGGATTTGAATGGAATAAAATAATGTTTTATGGATGCTTCAATGCCCTTTTTGAGTTTTTTAGTATTGTTGCTGAGAAAGGCAGTCCACAGTCTATGAAGGTTTTAGCGCAACCTGTAAGAATCCAAAGGCTGATTGAATTGATCAAATAAGGCCATACTTTGCATGCATTGTTTGATATTTGGTGCCCAGGGAAGCTATCTCAATCATTTATTTTGCATTCTTTAAGTAAATCCTTGGTTGCTGTTATATGTTATGTTGGCACTTGGCTGTTATATGTTATGTTGGCACTTGGCCATACACTCTTTATAGGCACACACTGCTATGCTAATGTTCATTTCAGTTTGAATTGCTGTAGTTTTTGGGCATTTTTCTGTCTGAGTTGCGGAAATTTAATATGGTACAGCCAGTCTATATCACTGAAGGAATAAATTGCAGCTTCATGATGACATTGATGAGACCTTACCTGGTCTGTTTGAGGGACTGAATGATTGTGAAAGGCTAACATCAGAAATAGAGGATTACAACACTGTTCTCTGCTCTTTGTTATTATTCTCAACTAAAAGTTTACTTCCAACAATGCTATATTTTTCTAGCTTCGATTCCTTTTGCTTATATCACAGGTTATTATCGAATATCTTGCATTACAGCCTCCAGACTTCTTCCAATATCAACTCAAGGAGAAATATATATATTCATAAAGCCTTAGATATCAATTTTTCCTTGCAAGGTACTTATTTCCAGTCATGCTTTTAGATGAATTTCATGATTTACCAAAATAATTTTTTTCCAGTTATTAGAAATTGCAAGTTAATTATTGTATCACATTGTCATGAAAATTAAATGTTGTAGTACTATATGGTTCTTTCCCAGTAGTTTCTCATTTTATTATTGAACATACTAGATGGATTACCATTGAATCTGTCATGCCCCCGGGCCATGATACAACAGAAACTAGATTTAAAATTATTATATTCTCTTTGACCGACCATACTTATTGGCCAACTTCATATGTATGGCAGTGTTGTGAGACCTTCCTCATATTGGCGCTTTCATCATATGCGAGTCTCTATCTACGCAACTTTGCAAATGAAATTACTGTATTAACTAATCCTGGCCAACTACACTCATAATTTCTATAATGTCCCGTTTTAAGGACATTGTTTATCGAGGAGTAAGCCTATCATTCCGATCCTTTGTAGGTCGATAGTGGTGTGTAGAGGATCATTTGAGGCGCTTACTCAACGCTCAGAGCATTTTTCTTTTCGGCTTGTTTCGGTTGGGCCTCTTGCACTCTTTCAGAGTGGTTTTTCGGATACTTTCTATTTTTAGAAAGTCGAAAGCGAAGTTGCTATTTTGAAGTGTGGCACCGGTTCACTAATTAGCTCAAAGTCGACCCAATTCATCAATTGTTGGTCAGATGGAGAAATAACGGAGTATTTAATGATTATTAAATATTTTGATATTTTGACTTTATGTTATAAAGCCACTTTTATTAATATATTTAAATATTAATAATTAATGGCATATTATAAAGTATTTATTATACTTTATAATAAAGTGAGAAATTAATATAATGAATAAGTAATTATTCATTAATGATGGGTGCCAATTATTTATTTTATTTCTCCCAAGTCAAAAGGGCGTATTTAATCATTTAATTAAATGATTATTAAAAAGAGGTTTTGGGTCGAATTTTCCAAGAAGCTATATATTCACAGCTAAAGACAAATCGAACTCATATGTCTTGATTATTCAATTTGTCTTCTTATTGCTCTGAGCATTGAAGTTTGCAAAACCCGAGGGTTTCAGCAGACGATCGATTTTGGAGAATGATACCTCTTCAGAATCTGACATACTGAGACTGTGCAATACCAGTTGAAGATTGTCTACTTGGTGACTTCACACAGGAGTTGCAGTTGAGATTATTGATCGATTTCAGGAAGGTTCTATCAGGGTTTTTCATCAGTTATTAGTGGCGCACCATTTGAGATTGTGGAACAGTGATCTGGCAGTGTATTCTTTGAGGCTGTACCATATTAGGAGCTGCTGCAAGGCCGTACAGATTTGTACCAGCAAGGCCGTACATTTTCATCTGGGAATACGTCTTCATCTCTGGGGTCTTCTGCCTGTTGCAATAGGGACTCCTTTATATTCTGAAGCTTGAGGCGTGGTATCTGGAGACTGGAGTTTACCCTCTGGCTTGGGCCGTACATTTCTTCCTATCTTCTGAAGGCTGCAAGTAAATCAGGTTCCATTGAAATAAAGTTGTATTTTCCTTCATATGTTCATTTTATTTATTGTATGTGCTCTGGAAACTCAATAAAGTCAAGCGCCTACCTCTTCTGAGCAATTTCAAAGCATATTTCATGCCTTTAGATTTATTATGGATTTTTAAGCATTTTTAGAGTAAAATCGCAGCTTTCATGTTTATTGCAAAAAACCTCAAAAACACAAAAAAATACAAAACGATCAAAACAAACAAAATCAGTGATTTTTCAGTTAGGGTTTTGTTGTGACCCTTTTCCACACATCGCCTCATTCAAGATGGGGACCCCTAATTTTGCTCCATTCTGGTCTTTTGGCTTGGGTTTTGTCTCTCCCTCTCTCTCTCTCTATCTCTTTTCTGATGTCTGTCTTTCCGGGATTTCTCCGCCTTGAGCTGTTGAATTTGGCCAAGTCTCAAATTAGGGTTTGGGTCTTCCCGGCCGGCTTTGAGGTCGAAGGTGAATAAATTGGAAAATTGGCCCACATTGTTAGTATGCTTCAAAGAAGCTCTCAAGAAAAATTTATCGTATCTGGGAGAAGTCCTTACTATTTTTAGTAAGTGTGTGATTACGGTGCGATTCACACATTTCGAGGTTCCGCGCCACACCACACTCGTGAGTATATCAACCGCTTTGCATGCCAAATTTGAGCGAAAATGTGATGACTCTACTATTTTTATAACCGCTTCCGCACGAATTTCATCCAGATGTAGTTTTCTTTTGCATGTCAAAGATATTCCTTCGGTTTTTCTTTAGACCTTCGCGACGATATATAACATGCAAGCCAAGTTAGCGCACCACTGGATTCAAATTTTCCGAGGCTATTAGGTTTACATGTCGGTTTCTTTGCATGTCGATGATTCCCGATGGGTTTTTCGAGAGCTTCGCGATGGTATGACATGCAAACGGTGATTCCTCACCTTCCGCAAGGAACTTGCTATTTTTAGCAGGGTGTCCTGCCAGCCCGCCTCCCAAAGCAGTCAGACCACGAGCCGATCGCACGCCGCAAAAAAACGGCAACGGAGATCTTTTGATACGATGCAAAGGGCAAGTTAGGGTTTACTGGAGCTCTAAAAATAGGCATCAAAAAGTCAAAATCTTCAAAATCCATGTAAACCACTCCACATCAAGATTCTTCGTGCTATCTCACGGTGAAATTTCTCAGTCAAACGGAAAGAATTTACTATTTATAGGGTAAAGTCAAATTGGAAACATATAAAAATAGTAAATCATGCATGCGGCCAAAGGTCGGCCAAATAGTCACGTGTGGTGAGGATCACCTCATTCAAATTTCAACCTCGATCGGAGCTTGGGGAGCTATCAGAAACATGAGCTTACTATTTATAGTAAGCCACCTTCAGAAACATGCTAAAAATAGCAGGGTGACTAAAAATGGCAGTGTCGACAGAACAACAAGATGATGAGGATGCAGTGTGCAAAATTTCAAATCGTTACGAGCTTGAGAGATGCAAATTCAAAGGACTTACTATAAATAGCAGGGCACGAAGCTGGCAAAGGCGAGAAAAAATGTCTAAGTCTGAAGTTTATCCTCCACCACAGGTGAAATGCGCCTAGCTCAAGGTAGTGGCACAAAAAAATTCTAAGTGTTTGAACTCGTCTTTCACCACCCTCAAAATACGCCCAGCTGAAAAGAGGTCAAAGTGGTCAACACATTTCATCCTGCAGCTATGTGAAAATGCTCCCAAGGGGAGAAAGAGTCAAAAGGAAGTCAAAGACGTTCATCCACCTCACATAGCAAAATGCGCCCACCTTGAGAGTTGAGAGCATAAAAAATTTCTAAGTAT